>APFE031685381.1:0-82802 GCA_000404065.3 Pinus taeda | reverse complement strand
ACCAGACATTTCATTTGCTGTTGGAATCCTCTCTAGGTTTATGCAAAAGCCTTGTGAGGGACATTGGTCTGCTGCAAAAAGAGTTCTAAGGTACTTGAAGCGAACTCAAGACCTTGGAATCAAGTATACACAGGTAGACGACTTCAGCTTGATTGGATACTCTGATTCAGACTTCGATGGAGACAAAGAAACTGGAGTATCTACTTCAAGATATGCTATGAGTCTTGGATCAGGAGCTGTCTCTTGGAGATCACGCAAACAATCAGTTCCAGCAGATTCCACAACAGAAGCAGAATACGTAGCAGCAGCTGAAGCAACGAAAGAAATTGTGTGGCTCAGGAAAATTCTTGAAGATTTGCAGGTAAAACAAGTTCAATCAACTCCACTCATGATTGACAACACCTCTACAATAAAGTTGGCCAAGAACCCAAAGTTCCATGATCGTACAAAGCACATCAATACTAAATATCATCTGATCCGACATCATGTTGAGGCCAAAACAATCCATCTCCATGATTGTTCCACAAATGAGCAAATTGCAGACATCTTCACCAAAGCACTTAGAAGAGAAAAGCTTGAAAGATTCAGAACGATGCTTGGACTCACCAACATCCCTTCAGATTAAGGCGGGGAATGTTGACACCTAATACTCTGCGATTGGGTGAATTTGAATGTGAAGAGTCATCAAGAAGATGAACTGAGCAGTCACATTCATGTATATAATAATAGCTACCTAATGAAATAAACGAATCAGTTTTTCTGCCAGTCTGGAGTTACTCCTGGCCTGACAATATGGGCAACTAATTAAATATGGATAGCATATTTTTTTTCTTTTTTATTATAACCAACATTATTTTTCTATTTAGAGAATATTTTATTTTTATTCTAAGAGGGACGAACATACTTCCACGTCACGTCGCTTTTAGAGAATGTTTACATCGTAAGGCATTTCGGGAAGAACTCACCCAGTTGCCATTCTGCACTGTTTTGCATCGTTAGATACAATGTTAGACGATTAAAATTTCTTCTACCATTAGATCTCATTTCTTTAACTGTCAACTAAATCTTGATTTTTACAACCCTTCAAGTTGTTGATCTTTATTATAGCCCATAAAAATATTGTAAGCACTCATTGGTCATGTCCATGACCAGAAACAACAATAGAATCCTACACAAGAGCAACTAGGAAAATTGTAAAACTTCAATTATATATTGTTCGTTCATTGGGTTTTGCATTTGCTAATGTGGGAAAGAAAGGTTCGAATAAAAGTCACTTTGCTTAAGCAAATTGATGGAAAATATTCCTTAACATTGTTCATTTTATTGAGCCTAGTACTATTTTATTACACATATAAGGAGAAATAAAGAAATAAAGAGAAGCTATATAGATTTTTATAATACACCTCCGTAAAAGAGAAATGAAGAGAAACTATATATATTTGTGAATGGATTTATGATGGTTTTTTCCACATTTTTTTCTTTTAGGGTTATTTTTATTAGGTTATAAATTTGATTTGTCAAATACGTTTTGTCCATTTTCTTTTTAAACTGTTCAGCGTGGAAAAGAAATGATAAGAAAAAGTTAACCCTCTATAAAAATTAGTGTTAAAACATTGAAATTTGATTTTTTTAAATTGTTCAATGTTGGGAAGGATCTTTGAAAAATTAAAGATAAATGGATTTTTTCTAGATGAAAATAAAAGTTAGTTAATGTGGGAAAAAAAGCTTTGAACAAAAGTCACTCTGCTTAAGCAAGTTGATGGACAATATTACTTAAGATTATTCATTTTATTGATCTTGGTAGTGTTTTATTACACACCTAAGGAGAAATAAAGAGAAGTTATATAGATTTTTATAATAAGCCTCTGGAGAAGATAAATGAAAATGAAGAGAAACTATATATATTTGTGAATTGATTTATGATACTATATTGTTTAATGCATTTATGATGGTTTTTCCATATTTTTTTCCTTTTAAAGTTATTTTGATTAGGTTATAAATTTTATTCATCAAATAAGTTTATTTTAATGACCATTTTCTTTTTAAATTCACATTTTATATTTATTTTTATCCAACATCTAAATATAATGTTATAGATGTATATGTTTTATATTATTTTAAAATTATTAACGATGTTCATTCTTAGTGTCAAACTAGCAAATATGTTGGTCCAATTATGTATAGTCACTATTTACATAATTTCAAAAGTTTTATTAATTTCTTGAAAAGTTTTCAAGTAGTTTGGTTTACCATAATTTATAATGTATTTTGAAAGGTAACCAGCCTAGATTCATCTTAACTCCTACAGAGAGGGATCAAAGTTCTTTTCACTCTAAAAATAGGTTTGCATCTCAAGAGATGTGTTCCCCCTTGAAGCTTGGTAGATTTGGATTTAGTATGGATCTAGGCTTATTTAATTTTCTCGTTTAGATAAGTTATATTCCACATGAATACCATGGGTCAGTATCATGGGTTTTGAATACCATGGGTCATTTATCTTTTATTTTTATAGGGTTATTTTTATTTTTATTATTTTACTTGACCAAGTTAAAATGTTTCCATTTCAATAAGTTCATTAAATTTATCTGATATATATGTGTGTGTGTGTGTGTGTTCATGGTTTGAAAAATGAGATAACAATCTTGAAATGTAAATTTTAAAATGGTCAATATTTAAAGATTAAACAGGGAAAATATAGGTAAATAAATCTTTAGAAAAAATTACATACTAAAATCGTGAAAATTTGTACTTTTCAACCAAATCATACATACATACATACATACATACATACATACATATATATAACAATAAATAAGAATAAATTCATTTTAATTTTCATATTCAGTCATTAAAAGAAAATAAATTTCTCAAAAGTTCAGGTTGATTCATGTTGTATTTCCATTATAATTATGATTGTATCAAAAATTAGTTTTTATTTTTATTGTAAATCTTATTATCATGGAAAATATTTTTTTCATTAATTTTATTTGAGTAAATTTTATTATTATAAAAAATGATGAACTTGCATCATCAACAATTTTGGCATACTTTATTCTGTCAAATTACATAGCTCATTGTAACTATCGAAAAAAAGTATCCAAGCAATGAACCATCCTATGGACAAGCTTCTTTGTGAGCGTTGACTACATCATCACTGCTCTGTCACAAGAAATCTTCATAGGTGAACCATCAAGTAACAATCGTGAACTTCTTGGAGACCTCTCTTACAGTAACTCCCTCCTTAAACCTGGAAATTGAACTAGTAGGAAATGAAATGACTATGCTAACATTCACAACATTCTCATTCTCCATTACACGTGGCGCTACTCTCGTCTTCTTATTTTCCTTTAGAACCATATGGGAAACAAAGTTCTCCACTATCTCTCCAAAACATAGATACTTTTTATGAATGATGTCTTTGCAGAGAAACATGCACTACATCGATTTGAATCTATCAATAAGTATAGTTGTGACTTGTGTTCACTACACCTAACAATGAAGTTGCAATCTGAAACGTTGAGTGTGATGGTGTCTTTAGCAGATGTAGGCTCTCAACCCACGCAATACCGCAAGCAAAACTTTGATTTTCACCTCCTCTTTTGCATCCATGCACTAGATCCTTAACAGTCCTCAACGCACGAGCAATCAAATGAATCACGGTTCACACAAAAGACTCACACCGTGACACACAAAAACAATAATCTAATCTATGTACAAAGGAGAATTATTGTTCAAAATTCCATGATCACAACTCCTCTCATGAGAGAGTCAGGGCCGAACTTGCTCTAATACCAAATAAGAAATTAGAGGACAAGACATGGTGCACAAATTACTCATGTAACTATTTGTATAGTCAATTTCAGAACCCAGAAACATGCCACATAAATAGTGCATTATGAGATCCAACAATTTCTAAACCAAGAAATTGCTTGTTAAGAAAATGTCTCAAGAAAACTCAACAACCAACAAATTAATCTTACTTGTATACTATTGTAAGTATTATTCCAAGTGAACCTCCATAGTTAACAATCTTGTTACATGTTTTTTTAAATGTATATATGTCTAACTTATATATTAATATTTTTTATCAATTATTATTATTATTATTTTAAATAATGTTATAGTTTCGTTAACTCTTATGATATTTTTAATTAAGTCGTAAGGCATTCCCTCTAGGAAGAACCTCCCAAGTTGCCACTTTGCACTCCTTTGCACCGTCAAATCCAATGTTAGATGATTGAAAGTTCTTCCACCGTTAGACCCCACTTCTTTAACTGTCAACTAAATCTTGATTTGTGCAACCATTGAATGTGTTTATATTTATTATAACCCATGAACATATTGCAGGTGCTCATTGGATGTGTCCATGATCAGCAACTATGTAGGAGTTCCCAAGGAGAATTTGAAAACTTCACTTATATGTAACCTCTTCTACCAATGACAAAATCTTTAACCTGAAAACAATAATAAGGTTCCACACTCTCTTTCACAGTTAATTCTTGTATCGTTGGTTCCATATAGTAGTCGGAATGCCAAAGCTTAGGCATAGGAGCTTCAATTTTTGTAGCATGCAATAAGTTATGGCAGCTTCACCATTTCTATTTTTGGATATTGACACATATCCAAGCCCTTTAGGGTAAAATTCTTCCAGAGGAACATTATGTCTTGTAAAAGATTCTGAGGTTAACTTATCAATGGATTTTGATGGTAGAGGATTGTTATAAAGGTTTTCACTCTCTTTCACTGCTAACTCTTATATAATTGGTTCCATATAGTAGTCAGAATGCTAAAGTTGTTTCCCAAAAAAAATCACTAATCCATAACCTCTTCTACCTACCACAAAATCTTTAATCTGACAACAATAATCAGGTTTCAAACTCTGTTTTAGTGTTAATTCCAAATCTTTGGCACAAGATCTTAGTAAAAAACAAATAGTCAAAAACATCAAAAACCAAGGGGGAGAATTCTGAATAAGATAAATACATCTTTTTATTTTTCCCTACACCATGAACAAGATGATCAAGCAGATTAGTATTACATACTTTGAGGTTCCTATGCAGAGGAATTTTCAAGGATAGGTTTTCCAGTGATAATCTCCACTTCCTGTGTCCAATAGTGTTCCTGCAATTTCTACACAAACAATTATTTTACCATTAAATTGATACAAATTCAATGGAGGCATGCAAACAAAATCCTGAAAGATTCACCCACTACCTTAACTTCAATGACTCGGGTACACTTTGGATAGCTTTTCATAAGAGATTTGGCATAAGAGCTTCAATTTTTGTAGCAATGATATAAGTTATGGTAGCTTCACCATATCTATTTCTGGATACTGACACATATCCAAACCCTTTAGGGTAAAAGTTCTTCCAAAGAAACATTGTGTGTTGTAAAATATCCTAAGGTAAACTTTTCAACATATTTTGATGGTAGAGGAATATTATAAAGGTCTACACTCTCTTTCACTACTAATTATTGTATCGTTGGTTCCATATAGTAGTAACAATTCCAAAGTTGCTTTCCCCAACAACTTCAATGATCCATAACCTCTTCTACCTATGACAAGATCTTTAACCCGAAAGAAAAAATCAAGTTCCACACTCTCTTTTGCTACTAATTCTTGTATCATTGGTTCCATATAGTAGTCAGAATGCCAAAGCTTTGGCATAAGAGCTTAGTAAAAAATAATTAGTCAAAAACCTCAGAAATCAAGGGGGAGAATTATGAATAAGATAAATACATCATTTTATTTTTCCCTACACCATGAACAAGATGATGAAGAAGATTAGTAATACATACTTTGAGGTTCTTGTGCAGGGGAATTTTCAAGGCTAGGTTGTCCAACGATAATCTCCACTTCCTGTGTCCGACAAAGTTCACGCTATTTCTACACAAACAATTATTTTACCATTAAGTTTATACAAATTCAAAGTTGGCACATAAAGAAAATATTGAAAGATTCACCCACTACCTTAACTTCAATGACTCGAGTACATTTTGGATAACTTTTCATAATCTAGAAGCTCTGTTTGGCATGTCAGTTCATTTTCCAAAATTTTCATATTACAAAACACTACTAATAGTTGCAGTAGCCCTTGTGAATTGAAATGCATAAACATATGATTCACATATCTACGTGTAATTTTTCCATTTTCATTTTAATTTGTAATATGAATATGCAACCTTATGATGAATATAATATTTTCAAAATTGCATTGGAACATAATTTACACAACCTTCTCATTTATGGTGTTTATTTGGAGATAATTGGGGAACTCCCTTCTTGACTGGCTCATCACTACTGAAAATCTTCAGTCATTTTACCCCCTCCTTCCGGAAGAGGTTCTACATTGTTATGGATCTCTGGGTTGCATCTTCTTCCATGGATATCAGTTTCCACTTGATAGACTCTTTGAAGCAGAAAAATTCTTAGTTCTCTCCTGCAAATTCCAATTCCTTTGAGTGATTCATTATTCCCAAATAGATCTCCTACAATGTCTGCAAGAAGTTCCATGACTAGGAATTGTGGGTCATTGGTCGTTGTAAAGATGTTTGAGAGTGTCGTTGTGTCTTAGGGTTCCTTAGGAAATATCCATGAGGGCCTCTCACTGTGATCTACACCTTCTTCCTCCGTTATGGCTTTTTAATTTTTCTGCCAATTATCTAATTTCTCTCTCACAGGGAAGGGATGGAAATGTTTGAACACATTCTCATGGTTATTGGATTCATTGTGCCTTACAAATTCTATTATCAAAATACCTAACCACTTTGTCAAATTTCACAAAATTCATGGTTGATTTCCATTTTGGCATTCATAAGTGTTGCTCCCACATGTTGTTGATTTTTATTCTAAGTCGGAGTTAGGATCCTTTTCCATTACAAAAGGCTTATCATACTGTGATTTCTGACCCCTTTCCTCTTTTACAATACAATTGCTTCTACGTCCTAGAGGCAATCTTGAAATCCATATTTTCAAAGGAAATTTCCTTTTTTTGAACTCTCATAAAACTTTTTAGATATTTTATTGAAAGAAAGTATTCAATGTTGTTACCCATGTGTTGTAACTGGAAAATTGTTTTGTGTGCTTTACAGAAATGATACTCAATTTGAGAAATATAATATGTTTTTTAGTATTTTTTTGAGTTTTGTTGAATCATTCAGAGTTGAGTTTCCAAACTTTGGCAAGATGATTTTATGACATTCTATTTGCCTCCTTCCTTGAGTATTTCTTGAATAATTATTGATTACATTGTTTTCCTTCTTACAAGAAGAAAGGAAGAAAAAAATTGACACCAAGGAAAGACAATCTACCCTTGATAATTTAGAAGAGCACCAACAAAAAGTCAAGCAAGGTAGTTTGAATATATGGCAGTACAGGGATATTGAGTCATATGAAGAGGAAGTTCCTACCACCTAGAAAGGTGATCGTCGGTAGGGTTGTGGAACCTGGAGTAGTGGTATAGCTTTGTAGAACTAGTGGTTTTTATCATCCGGATTGATGATACTGACTTCCCCTTTCAATCATATAGCTTGAGCAGTTTTGAACATTTTAATTTATAGATGTAGTGTGTTATTTTTGGGATTGAAGTCTAATAATCTTCTCTAATTATGGGGGAAAGTGGTTGTGATTATGGTGGCAATCGAACTAACTCAGCCCATAAATGAGGCACATGCATTTCACATTGCGTAACATTTATTTTTATAAAGTGCGAATAAAGTAAATGTACATTTTCTGGCTTTAAATTATGCAAAGTCTACCTTTTAATTTTCAATTCAAATCACAGTTGTGCATTGTAGGGATCTCTTGTAACTTCCTAATTTTTATGTTTGTTGAGATGCTTGTTTTGCCTCCTTTCTCAATAGAAACGTAATATGGATTAAGTTCAATCTAATGTGAATTATTAAATGGCACAACATAGGCTTTGGCATGTTCAAGTCTTCCCTTCATCATTGTGTGCAATTTAATGGGTAGCAATTAAATGGAATTGGGTATAACTAGACCACAATTGAGAGGTCTTACTCTTCCGAAACTAATGGTTACATTTATCCATAAGTCTGCGTAGCCTCATAGTCTGCGTGGTCTTTAAACAACAAAAGAGGCTTCAAAGGTCCTTTATTAGGATGGAAAATATACTTCCATTCTTGATTTGCAAGGTTATGGCAGAGCCAGTTGCATTTGCATAATGGTGTTCATGTTAACCTTGCATATGCAAGTGCATATACTATTTATACCTAAAAATTCATAGGTATGATTGATGTTCATTGATCTATGGAGTAAGCCCAAATAAGTCGGCGACGAAGCTGTTATTGTTAATGTTATTGCTCATAATTGTTCACCCATCTGTGTATGATCCTATAGTGTCGAAATTCTATTCATTTTTATTTTCAATACAGTGAGCTTGTTTACACGTCACTCTTATCCTTAATGCTACTCTTTCCTACGCTACTGCCTTACAATGTTTCCTTTGCAACATGTGGTGAAATTGCTAGTTTATTTTTATTTTAAGAGGGATGAACATACCTACACATTGCCTTCACATTGGGTTGTAGAATGAGCATCTCAACTCAATAAATATTGTTAAAGTGTTTAATGACTCTCTATTATATAGATATTTGCATTTATTAAATTTTTAATACATATAATTATATTTTATATTAAATATTTTAAACGAACGACACATATAATTTCTATAATAAATTTGTTACTATATTAATTTTTATGGTGAAATTTTAAAATTAGTTATTTTTATTAATCTCAGTTGATTTTAAAAATATTAATAAATTATGAATTTTTAAATTTTTATTGAATTAAATATTACTCGCTAAAAAAACCTCTAAGCTAGATGACCTCCCTTAAGATAAATGGGTGGAAGGAACGAATAGCCTTAACACTAAAGCATCTAGTTCGCCAATGTAACTTACTAAACTATTCATTTTTAGTAGTTGGATTTGTTTGTGTTAAAGTAGCTTTTGAGAAAAGCGTTATCGTCCTTAGTTGCTATAGTTTTGTGCTTTATATTTACTAGCATTTGCACCAGACGCTGCAAAGGAAACACCATAAGTTAGTAGCGCATATAGAAGAAGAACATAAATGAAAAAAATGTGATATGTTAGGTGATCTAACTATAGCCAAATTTGAATGAAAACCACCCAAAAGCACTGGTATGTTGATCAATTTCAACCATTCTGCTTTGGGGAATAACTTGCTTAAACTCCACACTATCACAGGGAGAACTGCACCCACTAGGAATAAGCATACCAAGTTTTTGTATGACCCAAGTGGGCTGAACAGGCGTTTCAGACCAACTAGGCCCCATGTGACTGATGCATCAAAGGCTACTCAGTCCTTTGGACACATCCAAGGGTTGTCAGGAGGCAGAGAGTTCACATCACAAATATTCTCTATACCTGTGAGCATCCACCATGTAATGCAGAGTTTATTGTACCTGCAACTATTGTGCCCACAAGCTATGTACATCCACAAGTTAGCCCCTGGACTCTAATAGAGTTAATAAAAAACTGAACCCCATGAAAAATAATACTTATGGTTTATAAATTATTTTATAAGATTGAATACTATAGAAGAAGTGAAAACTGAAAACTATAAGAGCCACACCTGAGCAACATACATGCAACGTGGAGGAATCTTCACTTAGTGCCCAAGCTTCAAGTCTGCAAGAAAAGAAAGAGCATGTACTATACTAATCCTTCCATAAGTCTTGAAAAGGATATTGGCAATTGGTTTTCCAGGCAATAAGTACCCAATAATAAATTCCGCAGCAACATTGTAACCTTGTTGGTGTTTTCACAACAATAGCAAATACATTTCAGCACGAGTCTAGTTCACTTCAAATAACCAGCTCTATTACAACCGAATGGAGCATCAAAAAAAGCATAAGCACACACTTGCTTTACTGGCATGGGTAGGCATGGGAGAGGTTTTGATGTACTGATTTCCTTTTATGTACTCTTGGAAGGCAAGATAACTGCATCTTTTCCAGTATCAGTTTTGTTCAGAAACGAAAAAGGAAACAACATAAGCTCATTTTCTTTCAGTTTTACAAAATTTTATTAATCTCTGGAAGTATCATACTTTTCTGGTGAGTACAAAATTCATTTTGTTTCCCCTATTCATAGGGATTTTTTGGGGAAATGGATAGTTCAATTGGGAGGAAGAAATATATAACGTGTGGATGGTCTGATAGGCAGGTAGAAAAATATAGTATGTAATATCATTAATGGGCATATCCTTTTAATAGAAAAGTTGAGTTATGCAACCTTTCAGGGACAACTGATCAATTCCATTTGGGTGAAGTTACAATTTCCAATCAGATCTGTTTATACAGATTTCAGCTAGAATTGGCAACTTGAGAAAAGATATCGATCTCTTGAAATCAGAGTCAAGGTGGACTTGCTAACTCTCCTTGCTTAGTATGGAGGCTAAATCTGGGTAATTGCACCTTGACTCCATGCTGAATCATTGTTGTTGTACCTTTTTATATTTTAGAGATGAAATGTAACATGCATATTCCAAAAGAAATGGTTGATCAGTGATGATATCCATACAAGCATGTTTAAATTAATCAGAATATAAAACAGGTACCATGGTAGCATCGTACACAGAGACATCTCTTGCTTATTACTCTGACATTAAGCAGAATGAATATAAGAAATTTTACTACTTAACAAGAAAGTATGGGAACGTTTTGAACCTGATTAGTAGTTGCCTGAATCACTCCAATGGGAAGACTTAATATGCATGCAAAGCCCACATGTCGTAGCATTCCCCACCATGGAAACTGAATATCATCCTTCCATATAATTGAAAGAATAAGTGACAGAGCCATGCTTCCTTCCAGTAGGATAAAAAACCACCACTATGGTACATCATTGCAATATGCATGGACATCAAGTTTATCAATATTTATAGAAGATCTGCTTTGCTTAAAGATTTCACTACATGTAAAAATGTTTGGTAAGTTTATTTTGGTGGCCATGTCATTGAATGAATCCAAGCAACTCCAGAGTGAATGAAAACAAAAATGTAACAAAAATCATAATACATGGAGATGAGAAAATGATTATATAGTATATGATGTATGTACTATGTTTTGATATATATACACACACGCCATTGTTTAATCCTCTAAGTTGACAAACCAAGATCAAAGTGATGCAATTTCTGCTAATAATGTTCATCAAATATGGCATGGTATTAGGAAAACAAATAAAAGGTTACGAGAACCTTCCATTGAAGAGTATAACATGGGCAAGTGTTGCAACAATCCTTGCAAAACCAAATCCAGTGGAGAAAGCAAAAATTGTGCTAAGAATTGCACCCACTAGGAATAACGATACCAAGTTTTTGTATGACCCAAGTGGGTTGAACAGGCGTTTCATACCAACAGAAACGCCTCTTTTTGCCGCTCTGATGACGGAAAATTCTCATGCCTCTGATCTTATGAAGCAGCGCTCGGTGAAGATGGAGAAGCAGCAAATGCCTCCATTCATTCAACCATCAAAATCTATCGTTAAAGGCATTTCATCATCCATCAAAATCTGTTGGTAGTAGCATTCCTCGCTGCAGAATGCCATGTCAGGCCTGCAATAATCAACAAACAGAGAATGTGACTAACTCCTAAGAATGGGAAGTTTTAATCAATTCAATCGATTCTCAGAGGTTTAAAGCAATCATGTGATCATTATAACAGACCTGTACATGTAGATATCTTTCCATGGTTTATTTCCCGTTTGTAAAGATAGCAAGCCCTGAGAAAATAGGCACTGAGAAACGCTGGAACATTTGAATAGCTCCATGTCTTCAAATCCAATGGAGAAATTGGGCTTTTGGCCCCCTCTGAATCTGAGGATCCCTTTGGATTAAAACCTATTGAGATCCCAGGAGCATTGCAGAACCTGTGCTTGTCTTCGGGCCAGACTCTGGTGGGTGATGAATCGGATGGGTAATCAGGCATCAGATGAAGCATCATCTTTTCTCTCCTCTTTTCCTTGATGCCATTGAGGAGTCACCCCTCAATCCTTGTTCTTGAACTTGCTTAGCACACTCTCTTCAATTGAAAAATAAAATGACGTTCAAACCCAAAAATTCCTTGTACACCATTTACATGCACAATCCCTTACAACTTCGGGTACACTCTTCCACAAAAAGTGTAGGAGTCCTTGGAACTGGTGACGGATATACTGCAATAAAAAAAAAAACCTCACACTACAAGCCTGGTCTAAACCTCCCTGGATGTGGTGAGCATATACTGATCCTAAGATAAACTTGAAATGAGTGTTTTATAAAGACAAAATTGGCTGCAAAACCAGGATAAAAAATCCTCAAAGCTCCTAAGTCCTGACTACTCCCTCAATTCAAATGGGTATTTTCCAAACTTATTGTTGGAAAGGCCTAAAATCACTCCATAATGTCTCAAGCTTGTGTCTAATCAACACTGACAATCAGAAAAATGACAGAAAACCTTCCCCAATATCATTCTACTCCAGTACCAAGACACCAAGTATACAAAACATTCTTCAATTCTGCCCCAAAACTACTCACAAACACCAATTTTTTCTTCGTAAAACAAAACAATCCCCTTAAACACTAAAACAACCACCCCTTGTATCAAAACCCCCTGCTTCCATCAATTGTATAAACCTCTTCTTCAATCAATGCTACACAAGCAGGAACGCTTCTTGGAACCTTAGAACAATGAATTGCTTGCCACTTTGTGCCAGGGTACATATACCCACTCACGTACAGCAAGAATATGTGGGTACCCAAATGCAATGAATCAAGTATGAAACAACACCCACCACATCACCAGAAAGAATCTGGGGGTACCTAAGTGCAGTAAACCGGGTCTGAACAATCCCACATTACCCAGATGAATCTGGGGGACCCAAATGTAGTAGACTGGGAATGAAAATCCATTCCAACTTTGTCACCCATTATCTCAACAATCTATTGTAGCCCATTTATACAAGAAATTAGAAATCATGACATTTCTCTATTTTTGTGTGCTGCTGATTATAAAAAACATGCTCCAACTCACCTCCTTGATGCTTTTAGTTGGTTTCCCATCAAAGTGAATGACGACATCTCCAGGACGGAATCCAGCTCGATAAGCAGGTGATCCAGGAGTCACCTATGATGTTTCAATCAAAAACATGTGTTTAAATGTAAAACATAATTTGTACCATCAATTTGGTAGGCCAGAAAGGTATCAAATATAGTATATGCTCCTTTGAATTCCCATATGCAAAAAACAGCATTAGACAGAGGTAAAGTGAGTTAAAATTCAATTATTAATGCAAGAATGGAATTAGGGAATAGAACACAAAGATCTTATTAGCACCTATCCAAGTAAAATCCTCCCATGTATTATGAATGTTTAGACTAACTTCCACTATAGATTTATTGCATGAACATTTTATCATAACCAGTGCAATAAAAAGAAAAAACGAATCCACAGATGCACAAGTTTTATCCCAAGGTAGCTCACCTGTGGCACAAGAACACCCTTTGTTACATCAGGAAAAGCTAGACCTCTCACTTTAAGCTGAGCTATAACAAGTTCGTTCAGTTCAAGCATCTTTAAGTCCCAGCCATGGACACACTACGCATTGCAAAATGAAAATTAGGAGGTATCACATAGCTCTATTAGCCTAAACACAGCTAATGCATATATTTTAACATTGAAAATAGCAAAGCTACAAAATATGCATGCAACTACAAACTGTCAATGCTACCTGCTACGTCTCTCTGCCTCTTTAGTGCATGATTCTTTCCAAGTTCCTTGTGGGCAAATACCCTCGTTTGGTTTAATGCCATCTTCAAATATGTTTTTTTTGCGTCAGCAGACTTCCGTGCTTTCCTTTCAAATTCAAGTTCTGACAGAGCCTCCAAAAGTTTGGCATCTTTCGGCTTAACTACATTTTCATTCAATCTCAAAACCTCCGCTAATTGTTTGGCAATCCCTTTATTTTCTTCCCAAGTTTCTTCATTTTGATGGAGTGCGTCATTCCTTTCCCTAGATACTTCATCCAATTGTTTGGCAATGTTTTCTTTCTCTCTGCAAGCTTCTGCGAGTTGACAAAGAACCTCAATCTATTTCCTTTGTCCTCTACATACACTATGAAATGAAATGAAATCCACCAATTCATGTATGGAAATTGATGTTGAGATCACTTTTATCATACAGAGGGAGTGTGTGATGGATAGTGTGAGATATTTTATCTCATTTGCAGGTGGAGTTCAACAAGAAGCTAGGAGTGACCCAAAATTCACGAAACTATGAAGTTTATAACCTGTATCTGAAGTAGGGTCTTTTCACTTCCATCATACTGTTCAGAAAACTGTTACCTGTACCTGTCAAGTTTCTTCTTACCTGCTATTTTCTGTCACACTAATGCATGCTGGCATACGACATTGTCTACATTCAAGCAATTTCTATAATAAAGTTGAAAGAATGAGATTGAAGAGAGGCCTTGCATTCAAACAGAGGTTTGTACATGTGAATTTGGCAATTAGAAAAGGGCACATTTCTTGTTTTTGTTGAGAAAATGGATTGGTTAATTCCTTTTAATAATACATAATTTCTTGGTTAAAATCCTGATCGAAAGCATAGACTGAAAGTAATGGAACATGGTTGTCCGTTTCTTGCTTACCACAAGGAGTGTTATACCCTGTCAAATTATTGTCGTGAGCTAATAGCTTTTATTTATGTAAACTCCTAGAAAATAAAAATATATTTACAAAATGAGTAATAATCTATTTTAATCCTTTTACATTGTTTTCTTGGCTTTCCAACTCTCCAAAACCCTGATTTTTTGGCTTTCCAATCTTCCATTTTCCAATTTCACAATTGTTTCTATTTTCCTAATTTTCATTTTTAAATACACTTGTGGGAAACACATATTAAGACCAACACAATAAAATTTTAAAAGAAATAAGACAATTATATTTCCACCTGAGCCAAAATAAATAACAAAGAGACTTGTTCTATCATTATAGGTTAAACGATCATATTGACCTACTCTATGTAAGCAAAAATCCTTCCGATCAGCAAGGCAGCCAAAATTATTTATTTAAGTGATTTACGAGTTCCATATTGGGTATATGAGGTTGATTCAGAATGCATTCAGTGGTTTAGTGGGCTTATTGGGTACTGTGTTTTATGAATTTTTGTATTACTTGCACATTTCCCTCCAGACATGTGTAGACCTTGTTTGGGTATTCCTATGGAATTCCATAGATATGTTGGGTCAGTCACTGTTGACCAGATGGGACAATTTTATGGATGCAGCAGCCTCTTTTATAAGTAATTTATAAGGCTATGAAAAGATAAAAGCTCAAAGATAACTCCATGAATTGGAAGGTCTGTCTGGATCAATAACTTATGAAATTTCTATAATACAGTTGAAATAATGAGATTGAACAGAGGCCTTGCATTCAAACAGAGGTTTGTACATGTGAATTGCATTTTTTCATAGATTGGTCATGGAAACTCTAACCTTCTAAGATAAGTTCATGTGCCAGCTTCATTTTATCCTGAAAAACTTTACTCGGTATTCACCTGAGCTCAAAGAATTCGATGCCTTCTAAGTGAGGTAAGGTCCTGCACTTTATTTGGTTTTCTCTCGTGCAAGCTTTATATGTTCTTGGATGCCATTATTACAATCAAGGGAATCCTTGGGTGTGGCCTAGCAGATGATGAATTGCCTCACAAAATCCCAATCAAATTAATGCGAAGAAAATGCATATTATCCTCCGTACTCAATAGATTTGGGCTGGCTTCCTCTGGCACTATAGTCAAGGTCAATTGTATATTATTTGATTGCTTGAAAATTACTTTGAAATCCATTCCAACTTTGTCACCCATTATCTCAACAATCTGTTGTAGCCCATTTATATAAGAAATTAGAAATCATGACATTTCTCTATTGTTGTGTGTTGCTGATTATAAAAAACATGCTCCAACTCACCTCCTTGATGCTTTTAGTTGGTTTCCCATCAAACTGAATGATGACATCTCCGGGATGGAATCCAGCGCGATAAGCAGGTGATCTAGGAGTCACCTATGATGTTTCAATCAAAAACATGTGTTTAAATGTAAAACATAATTTGTCCCATCAATTTGGTAGGCCATAAAGGTATCAACTATAGTATATGCTCCTTTGAATTTCCATATGCAAAAAACAGCATTAGACAGAGGTAAACTGAGTTAAAATTCAATTATTAATGCAAGAATGGAATTAGGAAATAGAACACAAAGACCTTATTAGCAACCATCCAAGTAAAATCCTCCCATGTATTATGAATGTTTAGACTAACTTCCACTATAGATTTATTGCACAAACATTTTATCATAACCAGTGCAATAAAAAGAAAAAATGAATCCACAGACGCACAAGTTTTATCCCAAGGTAGCTCACGTGTGGCACAAGAACACCCTTTGTTACATCAGGAAAAGCTGGACCTCTCACTTTAAGCTGAGCTATAACAAGTTTGTTCAGTTCAAGCATCTTAAGTCCCAGCCATGGACGCACTACGCACTACAAAATGAAAATTAAGAGGTATCCCCTAGATCTATTAGCCTAAACACAGCTAATGCATATATTTTAACATTGAAAATAGCAAAGCTACAAAATATGCATGCAACTACAGACTGTCAAAGCTCCCTGCTACGTCTCTCTGCCTCTTTAGTGCATGATTCTTTCCACGTTCCTTGTGGGCAAATTCCCTCGTTTGGTTTAATGCCATCTTCAAATATGTTTTCTTTGCTTCAGCAGACTTCCGTGCTTTCCTTTCAAATTCAAGTTCTGGCTTGAGAAAAGATATTGATCTCTTGAAGTCAGAGTCAAGGTGGACTTGCTAGCTCTCCTTGCTTAGTATGGAGGCTAAATCTGGGTAATTGCACCTTGACTCCATGTCGAATCATTGTTGATGTACTTTTTTATATTTTAGAGATGAAATGTAACATGCATATTCCAAAAGAAAGGGTTAATCAGCGATGATATCCATACAAGCATGTTTAATTTAATCAAAATATAAAACAGGTACCATGGCTGCATCGTACACAGAGACATCTCTTGCTTATTACTCCGGCATTAAGCAGATTGAATATAAGAAATTTTACTTCTTAACAAGAAAGTATGGGAAAGTTTTGGCCCTGATTAGTAGCTGCCTGAATGACTCCAATGAGAAGACTTAATATGCATGCAAGCCCACATGCCTTAGTATTCCCTACCATGGAAGTTGAATATCATCCTTCCATATAATTGAAAGAATAAGTGACAGAGCCATGCTTCCTTCCAGTAGGATAAGAAACCACCACTGTGGTACATCATTGCAATATCTCGTCAAGTGTGCATGGACATCAAGTTTATCAGTGTTTATAGAAGATCTGCTTTGCTTAAGGATTTCACTGCATGTAAAAATGTTTGGTAAGTTTATTTTGGTGGGCATGTCATTGAATTAATCCAAGCAACTCCACAGTGAATGAAAAAAAAATATGTAACAAAAAGCATAATACATGGAGATGAGAAAATGATTATATAGTATATGATGCATGTACTATGTTTTGATATACATAGACACACACACGCCATTGCTTAATCCTCTGAGTTGACAAACCAAGATCAAAGTGATGCAATTTCTGCTAATAATGTTCATCAAATATGGCATGGTATTAGGAAAACAAATAAAAGGTTATGAGAAAGCTCACCTTCCATTGAAGAGTATAATATGGGCAAGTGTTGCAACAATCCTTGCAAAACCAAATCCAGTGGAGAAAGCAAAAATTGTGCTAAGATACAGTTTGTTGTATTTATCATAAGCCTCAATGTTCAAGTCAAACTCTGGTGTGATAATCTGTGTTGTATTGTATTTCTGACCAGTGTCTATGAATAGTTGACTTGAGAAAATTAGAAGCCTCCTTGCATTATAGATATCAAATTTTCCAATATGACAGTGGAATGAAAACATAAATAAATAGGAAAAAGCCAATGCCAATGTTAACTATGGAAAACCAATGGGTGACAAGTGGACTTCCAAGATATGATGAAACTCTCACCCAATCAAGTGTTGCAGCCCCTATACCCAAACCATGAAGACCTGAACCAATTTGGTGTGATGTGACACTGTGTGGACTTATCCAACAAATCTATGAAATAAATCTCAAGATTGTAAATAGGTATCCCAACAATACATAGTAAGCAAAATTGATTATCATAAAGATTATAAAGAATTGCATGCGAGAGAGTTCCTGCCTTTGTTCCCTTTCATGGAGTGTCCTTATACAACATTCACACTACTCTGTCTCAGAGAACATAAAGCAACAATGGCAGTTTGTCATATTCATTGTTCCTTCTATCAACCCATATAAATTTTGAAAAAAATAAATGTCAGAGATATTTATATACATATAAAATTTAGCTGTAGCAGTTATGTCGACCAACTAGGCCCCATGTGATCAGAGCTGTTTATATAGATTTCAGCTAGAATTGGCAACTTGAGAAAAGATATCGATCTCTTGAAATCAAAGTCAAGGTGGACTTTGCTAGCTCTCCTTGCTTAGTATGGAGGCTAAATCTGGGTAATTACACCTTGACTTCATGCCAAATCATTGTTGATGTACCTTTTTATATTTTAGAGATGAAATGTAACATGCATATTCCAAAAGAAAGGGTTAATCAGTGATGATATCCATACAAGCATGTTTAAATTAATCAAAATATAAAACAGGTACCATGGCAGCATGGTACACAGAGACATCTCTTTCTTATTACTCTGGCATTAAGCAGATTGAATATAAGAAATTTTACTACTTAACAAGAAAGTATGGGAAAGTTTTGGACCTGATTAGCAGTTGCCTGAATCACTCCAATGGGAAGACTTAATATGCATGCAAGCCCACTGTCGACATGCCGTAGCATTCCCCACCATGGAAGCTGAATATCATCCTTCCATATAATTGAAAGAATAAGTGACAGAGCCATGCTTCCTTCCAGTAGGATAAGAAACCACCACTGTGGTACATCATTGCAATATGCATGGACATCAAGTTTATCAGTATTTATAGAAGATCTGCTTTGCTTAAGGATTTCACTGCATGTAAAAATGTTTGGTAAGTTTATTTTGGTGGGCATGTCATTGAATGAATCCAAGCAACTCTAGAGTGAATGAAATATATATATATATATATATATATATGTAACAAAAAGAATAATACATGGAGATGAGAAAATGATTATATAGTATATGATGCATGTAGTATGATTTGATATATATAGACACACACGCCATTGCTTAATCCTCTGAGTTGACAAACCAAGATCAAAGTGATGGAATTTCTGCTAATAATGTTCATCAAATATGGCATGGTATTAGGAAAAGAAACAAAAGGTTACGAGAAAGCTCACCTTCCATTGAAGAGTATAATATGGGCAAGTGTTGCAACAATCCTTGCAAAACCAAATCCCGTGGAGAAAGCAAAAATTGTGCTAAGATACAGTTTGTTGTATTTATCATAAGCCTCAATGTTCAAGTCAAACTCTGGTGTGATAATCTGCGTATTGTATTTCTGACCAGTGTCTGTGAATAGTTGACTTGAGAAAATTGGAAGTCTCCTTGCATTATAGATATCAAATTTCCAATATAACAGTGGAATGAAAACATAAATAAATAGGAAAAAGCCAATGCCAATGCCAATGAAACTCCCGCCCAATCAAGTGTTGCACCCCCTACACCCAAACCGTGAAGACCTGAACCAATTTGGTGTGATGTGACACTGTGTGGACTTATCAAGCAAATCCATGAAAAAGAGCTCAAGATTGTGAATAGGTATCCCGAGTCCCGACAATACATAGTAAGCAAAACTGATTATCATAAAGATTATAAAGAATTGCATGCGAGAGAGTCCCTGCCTTTGTTCCCTTTCATGGAGTGTACTTATACAACATTCACACTACTCTTTGTCTCAGAGAATATAAAACAACAATGGCAGTTTATCATATTCATTGTTCCTTCTATCAACCCACAGAAATTTTGAAAAAAATAAATGTCAGAGATATTTGTATACATATAAAATTTAGCTGTAGTAGTTATGTCCAGTTAGTATACAATAGCTAATCAAACCAAGGCTCAAAACAAGACAATAGAAAATGTGAAGTTTTATCATCAATTTTATGACTTGAGAAGCCACATTATGGGATTATTAGTCACTACACTGAAAGACATACTCTAAAATCAGTGTTACTTGCCTTTTTTTCTCTTCCTGATGCTAAGTAACTAGAAAGGAGCAATTGTAATTCCTTCATAATTACAAAAGGGCAATTTTCTATCCCTATAAATTAAAGATCCCAAACTTTTTCCACCAGGAGAAAACTGAGAAGGGTAGGCGAAGCTCTGCTATTGTCTTGTGTCTCTGGGCCAAACTAGGCCATATTCTAGACAATCATGGAGGTTTACAAATTAGATACGAAAATTCTTTTGGCTTAGTCATTTTTATGAGGAGTCCCTAGTCAAGAGCAGTCTTCGACTAATAGAAGCTTCCAATGTCAACCGCTTGGCTTCTTTACGTTGCTAAACCATTCACTTCCTCCAAGAGAAAATACAACCACTCATTTCCATCCACTGAAACAACATCAATCTTTCGAAAATGTCTGGAATCACAAGAAGCCCTGCAAATCATATTGACAAATTCACAACACTATCGGAAGAAAGTGAAATGTAACACGTTTCAGAAATGAAAAAGAAAACAACATAAGCTCATTTTCTTTCAATTTTAGAAAATTTTATTGATCTCTGGTCTGGAAGTAGCATGGTTTTCTGGTGAGTACAAAATTCATTTTGTTGCCCCTATTCATAGGGATTTTCTGGGGAAATGGATGGTTCAATTGGGAGGAAGAAATATATAACGTGTGGATGGTCTGATAGGCAGGTATAAAAATATAGTATGTAATATCATTAATGGGAATATCCTTTAAATGGAAAGGTTGAGTTATGCAACTTTTCAGGGACAACTGATCAATTCCATTTGGGTGAAGTTACAATTTCCAATCAGAGCTGTTTATACAGATTTCAGCTAGAATTGGCAACTTGAGAAAAAATATCGATCTCTTGAAATCAGAGTCAAGGTGGACTTGCTAGCTCTCCTTGCTTAGTATGGAGGCTAAATCTGGGTAATTGCACCTTGACTCCATGCCGAGTCGTTGTTGATGTACCTTTTTATATTTTAGAGATGAAACGTAGCATGCATATTCCAAAAGAAAGGGTTAATCAGTGATGATATCCATACAAGCATGTTTAAATTAATCAAAATATAAAACAGGTACCATGGCAGCGTCATACACAGAGACATCTCTTGCTTATTACTCTGGCATTAAGCAGATTGAATATAAGAAATTTTACTAATTAACAAGAAAGTAAGGGAAAGTTTTGGACCTGATTAGTAGTTGCCCGAATGACTCCAATGAGAAGACTTAATATGCATGCAAGCCCACATGCCGTAGCATTCCCCACCATGGAAGCTGAATATCATCCTTCCATATAATTGAAAGAATAAGTGACAGAGCCATGCTTCCTTCCAGTAGGATAAGAAACCACCACTGTGGTACATCATTGCAATATGCATGGACACCAAGTTTATCAGTATTTATAGATCTGCTTTGCTTAAGGATTTCACTGCATGAAAAATGTTTGGTAAGTTTATTTTGGTGAGCATGTCATTTAATGAATCCAGGCAACTCCAGAGTGAATGAAAAAAAAAATATGTAACAAAAAGCATAATACATGGAGATGAGAAAATGATTATATAGTATATAATGCATGTACTATAATTTGATATATATAGACACACACACGCCATTGCTTAATCCTCTGAGTTGACAAACCAAGATCAAAGTGATGCAATTTCTGCTAATAATGTTCATCAAATATGGCATGGTATTAGGAAAACAAATAAAAGTTTACGAGAAAGCTCACCTTCCATTGAAGAGTATAATATGGGAAAGTGTTGCAACAATCCTTGCAAAACCAAATCCAGTGGAGAAAGCAAAAATTGTGCTAAGATACAGTTTGTTGTATTTATCATAAGCCTCAATGTTCAAGTCAAACTCTGGTGTGATAATCTGCGTTGTATTGTATTTTTGACCAGTGTCTGTGAATAGTTGACTTGAGAAAATTGGAAGTCTCCTTGCATTATAGATATCAAATTTCCAATATGACAGTGGAATGAAAACATAAATAAATAGGAAAAAGCCAATGCCAATGTTAACTATGGAAAAACAATGGGTGACAAGTGGACTTCCAAGATATGATGAAACTCCCACCCAATCAAGTGTTGCAGCCGCTATACCCAAACCGTGAAGACCTTAACCAATTTGGTGTGATGTGACACTGTGTAGACTTATCCAGCAAATCCATGAAAAAACGCTCAAGATTGTGAATAGGTATCCCGACAATACATAGTAAGCAAAACTGATTATCATAAAGATTATAAAGAATTGCATGCGAGGGAGTCCCTGCCTTTGTTCCCTTTCATGGAGTGTCCTTATACAACATTCACACTACTCTTTGTCTCAGAGAATATAAAACAACAATGGCAGTTTATCATATTCATTGTTCCTTCTATCAACCCATAGAAATTTTGAAAAAAATAAATGTGAGAGATATTTCTATACATATAAAATTTAGCTGTAGCAGTTATGTCCAATTAGTCTACAATAGCTAATCAAAGTTTCAAACCAAGGCTCAAAACAAGACAATAGAAAATGTGAAGTTTTATCATCAATTTTTATGACTTGAGAAGCCACATTATGGGATTATTAGTCACTACACTGAAAGACATACTCTAAAATCAGTGTTACTTGCCTTTTTTTCTCTTCCTGATGCTAAGTAACTAGAAAGGAGTAATTGTAATTCCTTCATAATTACAAAAGGGCAATTTTCTATCCCTATAAATTAAAGATCCCAAACTTTTTCCACCAGGAGAAAACTGAGAAGGGTAGGCGAAGCTTTGCTGTTGTCTTGTGTCTCTGGGCCAAACCAGGCCATATTCTAGACAATCATGGAGGTTTACAAATTAGAAAGGATTGACGAAAATTCTTTTGGCTTAGTTATTGGATTGAAGTTACACATTTCAGCTCCTTTGCATGCTCTTCATTGCTTATTTGGAACACATCCCGAAGGTTTGTGAGGAGCATTTCACGTTTCCAATCAAAATTATTTTGAAGATAAAGTGCCTCAAGTACAGAGTGATAGGCCAGTAGCTGTATCTGTTTTAAAGTTCCCTTTCCCCTTATTACAGGGGTATCATACAGAGAACATAGATTTTGGTCAACATATTCTATGTAGGGCATTGAGACTGTCATGGTCTCAACTTCAGCAGGGGATCCAGGATTTTCATGCAAGTCTCCTATTGGACCCACAGCAACAGATTCACGCTGCTTTTCTTCATCTTCAACCTCATTAACTTCCAAACCCTTATCTTCGTCTTCAGCCCCAGTAACTTCCAAACCCTTATCTTCATCTTCAGCCCCAGTAACTTCCAAACCCTTTTCATTTGGGCATTTCTTTTTGCAGGAGTTATCATAATTGGACTGATCCTTACTTTCTCGCTTTCTCTTGGAAGATTTACTGGTCAGCTGACTACCTACAGCTTGCAAGTTATCCACAGCAACAGATTCACGAAGCTTTTCTTCATTTTCAGCGTCAGTAACTTCCAAACCCTTTTCATTTGGGCATTTCTTTTTGCATGAGGTATCATAATTGGACTGCTGCTTACTTTCTCGCTTTCTCTTGGAAGATTTACTACCTGCAGCTTTCAAGTTACCAAATTGCTCATCTACCTTACATTCTCCTGAATGTTGTGAAACCCTAGTTTCACTTTGATTTTTGTAGGCACGAGTAAATCTTCTCGCTGATTCCAAACTAGTATTCACCGGATTTTTAGTAGAAAGACTACCAACGGCTTGCAAGTTACCACCTTGCTCATCTGCCTTGCGTTCTCCTGATAGTTTTGAATCCCTGGTTTCAGTTCGATTCTTATTGGCACGGGTAGATCTTCTCGCTGATTCCGAACTAATATTCACCACAGTTTTAGCAGAAAGACTACCTGCAGATTGCAAGTTACCACATTGCTCATCTACTTTGCATTCTCCTCAAAGTTTTAAAACCCTGGTTTTACCTCGATTCTTATTGGCACGAGTAGATCTTCTCGCTGATTCCAAACCAATACTTACCGGATTTTTAGAAGAAAGTTGTGGAGAGCATGGATTCAATTCATTTAATCCCACATCCTGATTTAGAAAAACAGTGCAACATAGCATAGTCAGAAAACACGTCTGAAGCAACATCCTGATTTACCCCCAAAAAATCACTAGAAAACCCTGTCCAAGCCAATTTGACAGACAATGTCCAGAAGTAAGAGAAAAAATTCTAATTCTGGTGCTAGGGGAATAGCAATTTGTAACCACTTTTTGGTCTTTATTTAGGAACTCAATTAATTTTAAGAGACACAGAGCTCAGTCCAAGATTGAAAATAGGGGGACCCTGGGTTAGCGGAAATAAAATTCAAGTCAGGCTCAGCAGACAGATGGAAAAATGCAAGAACTTCAAATGAGGGCATAAGGCCGAATGAAAGCAGTATGCGGTCAGATCAAGTACAGCAGTCTCAAGCAGGCAAAAGGATGAAAGACTAGGGGCAGAGGCCACCAGGGGGGCCTGATACGATGTTTCGCTACGCTCAATTCAAGGCACACCCCTGTACACAAAGCTACGCTCACCTCGCTACTATTGAATTTGTGCACGTGAGGATGAGTAGGAAATCCATCAACATAGTAGTCTTTATTCACTACTGTTAACACCCCTGCTACGCTATGGCTTGCTTGGCGCAACATGGAGAACCACAAAAACACCCCTGGGATCACTAAACTCAACAGTGGGAACAAAATGGGAATACCTTTAGATAGACACACGGACAGGCAGGCTGCAGAACTATATATCTATAAATCAGACATACCATAAAACTACCCAAACAATCAGTCCAGATCCTTACAAGTTACTAAATCTAATACAGAGCCATCAAAATCCAAAAAACCCAGTTGAAATGAAAACTATTCAAAAACTGAACATTTGTTGAAATTCCATACCTCTGTGTCTGAAGCCTTAACCCAATTGCCATCTGTCCAAACCTGATGAACGCGAAGATGTTTGAGATTATACTCCCGCTGCTCACTCGTATTCTGGAAGTAAACAACATATTTTTTACTGCGAGGGCGGATGGCTTTCACAACTCCCTTCCACCACCCATGTCGATCATATGCATCAACAACTTCGTTAATGCAGAAACTTTGCCCATTCAGATCGGGTGGCTGAGGTCTAATATGAGGGACATCTACAATCTCTCGCAGTTTTGTATTCGGTTTGCCTTCCTCGGTGAATTCTCTGTATTGAATCACGAATCGATTACGACTTCCCGCTTTCTTGACAAAAGTTGCAGGAAACCAGGCTCCCTTGAAGCCGGCTTCATCACTTGAAACCTCAACCCCTTCACCTATTTTAAACCCCAATAACGCACTGCTCTTCCCTTCTTTCTTCATCATGAGTCAGGTGGCAGCACTACACTTCAAATTATGCGTTGTAGGAAATGACTTTGCTAATGTCTTAAAATTCACAAAATTCACTCTGCCAATAACCCAACTGAGGCCAATAAAAAAAACAAATGTAACAATAGGATATAAGACTTACGGTTCTAGCATTTGTATGAAATCTGGGTCATTTCATGCCAAGGAGCAAATTCACTCCGTAAATAATCCAACTGCAGCAAATTTAAAAAAACAAATGGAGCTATATCATATAATACTTAAGGGTTTAACGGTCTAGTATTTATACGAAATTTGGGTTCTTTCATCTCAAGGAGTAGGGTTGGCTATAAAGAGATTTGATCTCTCGCTCTTAGTAGATGCGAACTTAAAATAGATCTGGCCGGTTTAATTTCTCCCCTTAAATAAGTTACATTCCATATGAATACCATGGATCAATACCATGCTTTCTCAATACCATGAATCAATACCATAAGCCATTATTATTATTTTTTTAATTATTTTATAGGGTTATTTTTTATTTTAATTTATTTTGACTGAATTAAAAAGTTTAGTTTACATTACATTAAATTTTTATTTAATTTATTTTTTAAGATTTATAAATATTATTATTAATTTTAAATTATTATTTTATAGGGTCATTTTTTATTAACTTATTTTGATTGAATTAAGTTTACTTTACATTACATTAATTTTTTATTTAATTTATTTTTTAGATTTATTATGTTTTTATTTTTATGTAATTTGACTTAATCAAAATATTAAACATTACATTACAACATCACTACCATATAAAATATGTTAGAACATTCATAATAATATTCACAAATCAAAAGTTAAGATTCTTTAATTAATTTATTCTAAATTAATTAAAAATGGCATATCAGCGGGTGCCGTATTGGGTATGTAGTATTGCTAACTCAAGATATTGACCAATGGTATTGTAACAAAAATTATTTGGAGGCTAAGAATTTCCATTGTAAAGTGTGGGTAAATATCCATGATCAAGAATATATATTAATTTTTTTTATAAATAATAATAATGATAATAATTGAGCCAAACATTTGAAAACATTTTGACTAGATGAAATTACATAAAAATAAAATAAAATGAATAGTTAAGATAAAATTGATATAAAATAGTCAATTTATTGTTGGGATCCAAGTTTTGACAACCCATGGTTTTGGCATATCAGTGGGTGCCATATTGGGTATTTAGTATTGCTAACTCAAGATATTGACCAATGGTATTGTAACAAAATTTATTTGGAGGCTAAGAATTTCCATTGTAAAGTGTGGGTAAATATCCATGATCAAGAATATTGTTTAAGTCATATATTAATTTTTTTTTATAAATAATAATAATGATAATAATTGAGCCAAACATTTGAAAACATTTTCACTAGATGAAATTACATAAAAATAAAATAAAATGAATAGTTAAGATAAAATTGATATAAAATAGTCAATTTATTGTTGGGATCCAAGTTTTGACAACCCATGGTTTTAAATAGTATTAGTATATTTATATTATATTATATATATAATATATATATATATAGATATATATTATATATATATATATATATATCCATCTTAACTTCATTCTCTTGATGTGTAAACATCTTTTAGAGTGAAAAGAGATTTGATCTCTCTCAGCCCTTCATAGATGTGGAGTTAACATCCATCTATACTAGTTAAATTTTATGATTTTTTTTTTTAATTTGAGCAATGCGAGATATATCTTGGGTAAGTGTTTTGATGCTTATCATGAATTGATGCATATTAGTATTTACCAACCTTATAATTTATATGGTTGCATTGGTACTTAAGATATTTATAAGGTTGGTTTTTGTGGGGTTTAGTTTTTATTGGGTCTGAAATTCAAGAATCGAGGAGAGTGGTTAAGGGTATGAGTCACTTGTGGGGAATCAAAATTGTTCCAAAAAACATAAAGGCCTTGCACAATCCACAATGGAATAGTCGTTTTTCCATCTAATATGTGAGTTGGCTCCTACATCAATTGGACAATTCATTTTTCTATTTTTCCATCCAATATCTGAGTTGCCTCCTACATCAATTAGATAATTTTCATTTTTTCTATTTTTCCATCCAATATGTGAGTTGGCTCCTACATCAATTGGAAAATTCATTTTTCCATTTTTCCTCCAATACGTGGGCAGAATCTTATATCACCATTAAAAAGAAATAAAAAAATCAAAATTTCCAATTTTCCATTCTTCCATCTAAAACATGGGTTGGCTCCTATATCACCATAAAATAGATCAAATATAGCTTAGAAATTAGTGAATAATTGGCCATAAAACTTGCATTCCATAGTTGGAAAGTTCATTCTTCCATTCAATATGTATGTTGGCTCCTAAATCACCATAGTATGCATTAGCTACTATGACTACTATGACTAAGTTTAAGTTCATAAAGTTTTTCAACCTCAAATATGACAAGGTCAATGTAAAAAACATATAGTTTTGTTATGAACGAGGAAGGGGGGAAATGTGTTTTTCGCCATGTTCCCTTATATAATGTACAACCCATTGGCAAGGCCTCCCATGATTTGAAATTTAAAATTGAAGGTTTCTTGAAAAAGTTTACAAGCTAGTTTATGTCTTGTAGGCAATGGATCAAATTTGCAAAAACACATAAAATTAATAATTTTAGTTAAGTTTTGTAGATATAACCAGAGAAAAATAGACAATATGCAGCTGCACACAAACAACAATTTGATGATGAAGTCCACCCCTCCTAGGCTACGTCTCCAAATCCACTTTCCAATGTTGGCCCGTTATATTATATGCGCAAAATGTCAATTACATCAACATACAATGCTCAAATGACGAAAATAATGCCGCATACTTCTGTCGGGTCCGGGTCATATCACAAATTTTCTTAGTTCACAAGATTTCCCTTTGTGTAAGCGCTACAATGTGATGAGTGTTCAACTTGTTATGTCACAATATCGCAATTCACATATTCCAAGGTTTGTTTGTTGTACTCTTTGTGAATGTGGATATGCGATTGCGATAGCTACTTTTTTCTACAAGAAATACTTTAAGCCTTAGTTTAATGGAAAGTTTTAATGATACCATAAGTTTATTATGGTGATCCCTTCTTATCACAATTCACAAATCTCGGTTATTAATTGACCTTTTAACACACATGATTTGGCGATATGCGATAAAGCGAGAATTGTTAGTCGTAAAGGGATTTGGCTTGATACATTATATTATTTAGAAATTTATTCCTAAGGATTCAAAAAGAAAGCACTTGAGTGCTAAGTTTTGGGAGGATTTTAGAAAGGGTCCCCATTTATCAATAGAATATTAACTATTAAATCAATGAATGGGGGAGTTGTTGAACAATACAACAATTGGTGATTCATTAGAAGAACCAGTTATCTCTGCTAGTTTTTTGAAACTTCTAAAACTTCCAAAATAAAGATAGTTCATAAAATAGGAATTACATGAAATTTAAGATAAGTAGCATTTATATGAATAAGAAAATGAAACTCATCTAATTACCATCCATTTGATATCCTCTTCAAAATGAAAATTCCTTTGCCTATATCAGTCTTTACTTGGTTTAAAGATAAAGCAAGGGGCTCTTGCAAATTAGATTATAAATGTACTCATCTGTCACAGGTAGAGCCTCTGCTACCAGTAGGTGTCCATAGCCTTGATAGGGTTTCCTTTTAACCATCAATGGTTCAATATCTCATCCAGATAAGAGTGCAAATTTTAGAGATAAATTCAGACTCATATACTTATTCTCTTCTCTTTCTTTTTTAAACAATTTATTTTTCTTCTAGAAATTTTCTTTGTTTCTACTTAAAAGTCATTGTCTTGGTTTGGTGGCCAAAAAGTGACAATGCCATTCAATCGTTGTAATTCAACTAAACAAGTTGTCTCGTGATGAGACCCCTTGTCTTTTAATTAAAATAATCTCAAGCCATTAACGTGTTTTGATATGCATTATTGGTAATGTCAGTCTATTATTTCCATATGAACATGGTAAGTCGGCTCGTAATGAGACCTCTTATCTTTTAAGTTTTAGTATATTTTAAAATTACACTCTAAAAAGAGAACAATTTACTGGATGGGGAGAATCATTGACTCCTTAAGAGTTTCTGGATCACAATTATAGAGTTAAAAGTGCTTATCTATAGAGAGCCTTTGCTTTGTTAAAGATACATTTCTTGACTGATAATAGAACCAAGGTCGCTTTATAAAGTTGGGGTTTCACAAAGGATAAATGATTTTGGTGGAAACCAAGCAAATTTCAGAGAAATAGAACTTAGCTTATGTCTCAAATGTCATAATTATCTTCTTGACAATCTCTACTTATACAAGAGAAAAAACAAAATATAAAAGAGATTTTTATTGAAATTCCAAAAGTAAATACTATTTAACTTTTATTTTCCTAGGAAAAGTAAAGGCAATAGTGTGCAAGGGATAGAAGAGGTTATCTTCTATGAAAAACATTTCTCCAGAATCTGCCCATTGATAGGTAGAAAATATCTCTTGCCTGATAAATCTTGCAATAGAAACGTTGATGGGCCGATTTATTCCGCAATCTAAAATGGGCCAAGCCACATTCTTTGGGATTTTGTATGCTTACCTTTTTCCTCATGTGCTTTATCCCACTTCAATACAAGGTCTCCAAGTTGGAAGGATTTAGGACTTACATAATTTGCATCAAATGAAGATTTGACTAACTGTTGATGATGTGTATGTATGATCTTGCCTTTATCTCTTCCTTCTTCGAGTTTTAGGATTTGTGATGCCTTAAAATTGCATGGAAGAGGACTTACATAATTTGCATCAAATGAAGATTTGACTAACTGTTGATGATGTGTATGTATGATCTTGGCTTTATCTCTTCCTTCTTCGAGTTTTAGGATTTGTGATGCCTTAAAATTGCTAGCCTCAATATGAGTTGCGTTGAATCAAATTTTTCGGCCGCCCAAACGCGCATAGCGAGAAAGACTATCAGCCTTCATCTGCTTCGCGAAAGCCGCACAGCACATAGCCGGAAGTCAGAGGGCCCGTAATACCTACCTGCCTAACCCTTTCCGACCGTACGAAGGGAAAGCACCTTCTAAACAATAGGGGAAGGGGCCTATGTATTTGCATTACCTTTGCATGCAAATTTTGGAAGCTGCAGGGTATGGCTCTCGAAAAGGAAGGAATGCAACCTACTACGAAATAGGCCCTGCTGCTAGCTAAGGTCCTAGCTATGCTATTACTGTAACCCCTGTCTATGGTGCTTTCTCAGATGCCTTCGCCGTATTCAATAAATTGAAGTAGGGCTATAGAGGGAATAGCTACGTTTTTAGGAAGAACAACCTCTTTCCCATAGACCAAATTAAAAGGAGAAGTGCCTATTGAGGCCTTTTGTGTTATTCGATCTACCCATAGATAAAATGTTAAATATTTATGCCAATTTTTCTGACTTTGATCAATAGTTCATTTGATGATCCTTATGAGATTTGTATTCGTAGATTTGACTAAGCCATCCCCTTTAGGATAATAGTTAGCAAAATATTTAAGTTTGAAACCTCTTTTAAGAGAAAATTATGTCATAGCATAGCCTGTGAAATATGATGCATTGTCAAACATGAGACCAGTTGTTAGGCCAAATATGGTAATAATAAATTGATCAATAAATTCAATGATGTTTTAGAATTGGCTACATTAAGTGGAATTTCTTCCACCCACTTAGTGAAGTAATAAGTTGTTGTAAGGATATATCTATGCTACTTTGAAGAGTGAGGAACGATCTCACCTATTATGTCCAGTCTCCATTGCTCAAATGGTTGTTCAATGTTGACCGATTGTAATGGTAATGTGGGTTTCCTCTGTCTTCCAGCAGTTGTTTGACAAATTTTACATTTCTTTACATATTTGTGTGGATCTTTGAATAAGGTTGGCCAATAATAGCCAACATGCAGGATTTTATGCGCGGTTGTGTCTCCTCCAAAATGTCCACTAGCTAGTCCATCATGGAGGTCTTGCAAAGCCTTTTTTGCCTCAGACTTTTCAAGGCACCTAAGTATAACACAATCATATTTCTTCCTAAACAAAATACATTGATGATTTCATATTGCTTAGCTTTTAATCTCAAAGCCGTTTTTCTTTTATAACTGAGCTGCATAGGGGAATATCCATTTTTCAAATAAAATATGATATCATCATATTTAGATTCAGTATTGTTGAGGCTTACCTCACATATTTGTATATCATCATCTAAATCTTCTGGTGTTGGTAAGTTGGATACTCCAGCTAACATTTTGTAAAAACCTTGACCTATAACAATTTTAGCTGGTCTAATCTCAATGTCATATTCTTGTTGTGTTACCCAATTTTCTCTTTTCTCACTTAATTCTCATTGCATTAATAAATTTCTCACTAAAGAGAAGGGAACTATTAATTTAGTGTTATTTTTAAGAAATAAATGTTTGAAATGGTTTATTGATTTAAAAACAGCAAAAGCTTTCTTTTCAACATCTGAATTATTCAATTCAACGCTGTGCAAATTGGAGCTAAAGAAAGAAATTGGTGCTTCGGCTTTCTCATCATTGACCTATGTCAGAACATTGGCATGTGATGTCTCAGAAGAAAAAAGATATAAAACAAACTGATTAGAAAAATTCGGAGTTGCTAAAGAGGGGGCATTTATAATGGCTTGTTTAATAATATTGAAAGCTTCATGCTCAATATGTCCCCATTTAAAAACATGATTTTTCTTGATGAGAGATTGGAGTGGTAAAACAATTCGTGAAAATTGAGGGACAAATATTTTGACAAAATTTATGTGAACTAGGAAATATTGCATGGATTTTTTGTTGTGAGGTAAAGAGATTTCAGATATTTCTCTTAACCTATCAGGATCTATGTGAATGCCATCTTTAGATACAATAAATCCAATAAGCTTATCTTCACTTAAAGCAAAGAAAGATTTCTTTGGATTTAGGGAAATTCCATATCTCTCACAATGTTCAAAGATTTGTTTTAAGTCATTTAAATGATTACTACACTTTTTTGAATACATTGTTATGTCATCTAAATAAATTACCACTTTTGTATTCACCAAACCTTTGAAAGCTATATCCATGGCTCTCTTAAATGTTGCACCAGAATTGATTAATCCAAATGCATCTTTTGATAAGCGTATGTTCCCCATTTGGTTCTAATTGTGGTCTTTAGTCGATCATCTTGATGTACGAGAATCTGATTATAACTTGAATATCCATCTAGAAAAGACATTAACTCTGAGCTTACAACTGATTGCAATATTTGTTCCATAGGAGGCAATGGAAAGTTGTCCTTCTAACAAGCTTTGTCGAGGTTGCAAAGGTCTATACAAATTCATATATCACCATTCTTTTTCCTGACTGGAACTAGGTTAGAAACCCACCTTAAATGTCTGATAGGAAAAATTATTTTGGGTTTGAGAAGTTTATTTAATTCAGACTTGATTTGGTTTTCTAAGTTTGGGTGAATCTTTCTCATCTTTTGTTGTATAGGCTTTTCATCGGATATCATAGGAATAGTATGTTGAATGATGGAAGTATCATATGTCTTAAGATCTTCATAATTCCAAGCAAAAACATTTTTATATCTCTCTAATAAATGAATAAAGGTTAATCTCTCATTGGGTGTAAGACCAAGACCCAGATTAATATTTTGAGGCTTAAGGTCAATTCCAAGATTAACTAACTCAAACCTCAGGGTTGAACTTTGAAGCTTTGAGTTAGTAGGTTTCTTGAACCCGTCCTTAAGATCATACAGATCTTCCAGCTTTACCACAGATTTAGGTATGGGATTTAAACTTATTTCTTGCTTAAGCTGGCTATCGTGCTGATCTTCATCTATTATCTGGTTATCATAAGAGCCTTCAGATGTTAGAAAATTTATGATTTTCGGATCATTATTAAAAACTCGCCAATTGGTGATGTTATTGGGAATAGAAGGCCTAAAAATTAATATTTATAGAAAATCGATCAGGGCTATAATCTCCTGGTGGTATGAGCTTGGATGCAACGTTAGCCAAAAGATCAGCTCTTGCATTTTGAAGTCTTGGAATTGGGAAAATGTTGAATGCTGTGAAATGTGAGGTGAGGTCCTGGACTAGTGATTGATAATGTTTCAAATGTCCAGAAAGACAATGAATAGTATTCCTCGCCTGTTTTATTACAATTTCTGAATCTCCAAATACTTGAAGGTATTTAATATCAAGGCCAAGGGCTTTATACAACCCTTGAACTAATGCTTCATATTCAACAGTGTTATTTGTGGATTCAAATTCAAGTCTACATGCCAACATAGTTTTTTCTCCTTCGGGGCTAACCAATATGCAACCTTCTCCAGCTCTATCATTAGATTTAGATCCATGAAAAAATAATTTCCAAAATAAAGTATTGACTACATGTTTATCTACATGATTGATACATTTAGAAGAATCTGTTTGAGATTTTTTTTTTTATATTTGTGATGTAACATAATTTTCCAAAAAGGGTGAAGCATTGGCATTAAAATTTCCTAAAAATGATTCGACTGAATAATTTCCAATGGTATTACTATTGTATGTTACGGGTTCATTTTATCCTTGCAATTCTGTGATGATATACTTTAAATTTTTCTCATGATCGACCCTTATTTCATTTGGCTTACCATTATAAGGAAGCCACATATGGGACCAGTCTGTTGCGAAACAACCATGAATCTTTTTAGACCAATCTCTACTAACAATCAAACTGTAGAATTCAGGGATGTCGGCCACAAGAACATCAATCACTTGACATACTTTCGGGTTTGATGAGAGTCTAATGGAAACCTGCTTGATTTCTCCTATGACTTCGACTTGAGATTGATCTAACTGAACAATGCGAACAACAGATTTATAGGGTTCGACATTCAATTTTGCAAAAGTTTTTGGTAAATTGTTGGATGAGGCTCTAGAGTTTACTAAACAATTGTGCAAATTCTTAGTGAAGACTTAAAAAGTCAAAATAAAAGGAGGTGTATGGGATTTATATCTACCACCTATTAAAGCAACATCAGTTCAACTCATTCTATTTGATGAAGTATTGGGAGGCCTACCCATTTCTTGAGCAGCCTGAGAAATTATCGCAACGGGAAGAGGAGAAGTGGGGACTGATTTTAATTCTTTGAACAATAACTTCTGTTGATGTTTCAACTCTCTAAGCTCATGGAACATGATAATAGCTCTAGTATTCTTCATGTTTTCAATGACGTTGTATTCCATTGCATCAGATATTAGCAAGGTTTTAGCTGAAGGTGAATAATTGGATTGAGGAGGAATTGTCTGAGTGGATTTGGGAGAAGATTTATTACCTATTTATTTATCTTTGGGAACAGGAGTTGATGATTTCTGTTTTTGATTTCTTTGTGGAAAATCAACAGTGTTCTTGCTTCTAGTAGCGAGAGATAATGCTTCTTCTGATTCTTCGTTATTTGACATAGGAAGAATGAAATCCCACATTCCTTGTACTTCAATTGTCTCTTCGTCATTGGTTTGTTCTTCAACTGTTGACACTTCTTCTTCCTCCACATCTGATTCATCATTTGATATTGTCTTTATAGGTTTAGGATCAGAGGAAGGGTTTCTTTTGTAAGGTATAAAAGCTTTCCTTGAAGAAGTCTCAGCTACTTGCTTTTTAATGTCTACCATTTCATTGGACATGATTGAAATTTTGTTTAATGATTTGTTAAAATGGGAATTGAAGTCCTTAATTGGCTCTTTAGATTCTTCCTTCAGGTTGGAGAGATAGTTAAGAAGTGTAGCCGTTGAGCGGTCATCTCCAAAATTGTTTAGGAACTATTCCTGAAATGCATTACAACTTTTAATAGAACCAAATGGTAATGAAAAGTACTAGGATCCTACTAATCCTTGTAAATTATAAGGGAATAATCATACAACTGCATCTTCTTCGACAACTCCATTTATATTTATGGACAACATAAAGCTATTTATGTGTTTTTCGACAACAAGACCATCATCGAGATTGAATTTTGGAAACCATTTCAATGGATGAGTAGGTAATGGATGCAATGATGTTGTCATTTGAACAGCTCCCAGATTTTTCCATGGTATTTGAGCCATTATGAGTATCTATGCGGAAGAAGATGTGCCAGTGGTTGAAGGTGATTGGGTAGAGGAAAACTGTGTTCCCGTACCTGTGTAAATCATGATCTGGGATGATGAGGTGGATGATTGGTTTTGAGATGAAGATGATGGAATGAATGAGGGTGTTTTTGGTGATGATGAAAGAATATCACTATGAGCTTTTGATTCTGATTTCTTAGTTTTCCTTCGAGGAGGAGGCAGAGGAAATTCAAATGGAGGAATTCCAAAATTTTCACTCTGTGATCTAGTAATCTTCGAGATGAAGGAAAATGAGAAGAAACAATGGCTTGGGATAATTCATATTCTGCTTGAGATAGAGAAATTCCTTGTAACTTATGAATTAAAGACAAAACTTTGGGAGTTTCTGCAGAAGAAGGTTGATCTGATTTCCTTGGAGAAACACTAGTGGATTATAAAGATTTCTTCAGAGCTTCACGTTTAGGATTTGGGGATTTGGAATGTAACTGAGAATTCGAAGGTGATGGGGAGGGAGTTTTACTATTAGAACGACTTTCTGATTTAGATTTGCTTTCCTTTCACAATCGTGGTCCTCCTTCTAGTGCCAGAATGTTGAAGCCTCGAAATTCGTTGCAACAACATGGGGGATAACCACATGATCTGGATGTTAAAAGCAACTCCTTTTCCATTTGATATAGTGGCTCCGATTGGAGATAATGGGACCAGTTTCCCAGAGAGGATTGATTTGATAATGTTGTTGGGATGATATAGGATATAACAGAGAATGTTTCAACTAAGTATAATCTAATCTAAATAATAAACCCATGCATATATCTTAATCTAACATTATCTGACTATAAATATACCCGAGAATAAACTAAAGTATGTGATCTACAAAGATGTCTCAAAGAAATTGGTAATAAAGATCATTCAACTGCCAAAAGAAATGAAATTGTTTAATGATAATTTTTTTGGATAAATAGTTGGACAAAACAATTGAGAAAACTATATCCCATGTAGTAATTGTTCATGTATTCAAAATAGAATCAAAGCTAAAACATCATACAAAGTGCAATAATGCAGAACTATAACTCATATTTTCATACATAAGACAATCAAGAGAAAGAGTATTTCTAATGCATAAATAAAACACAATCATATGATAGAAGTACCATATATGAAAGGCTATGCTCATGGGCTCAGTAGTATTCATCCAATTTCATTTAATCAAATACACTCTAAGAGTACAGAAGTGTGATTTCAGTAGAGCATGCTTGATATTCACAGAAAAATAGATCATGTTCCATTAATTTCATCAAAACCTTCCCAAAAATACAGAAGTGTAATGTTTTGAAAAGTGTTTTTGATAAAATTCTGGACCCTTCTCAAAATGCATGAGATGGGTCTAAATATTAAAATACATGCCTCAAAAATAGATTATTACAAAAATAGCTAAGTAGGTGTCAAACAACCTTCTTCAAAGTGGGCAAAAATAAAACTAAAAATAGAATTAAACTAATGACAAGCTCTTTTAAACTTGAACTAACTTAGTCGACTAACTTGATCTTTGAGATTGCAAATGTTGATCATTGGTTTGAGCTGAGGCAGCTGACTGATTGTGGATTTTAACTGTCCAGCAAATATGGCATTTGACAAGGCTGGCACCATCTTTTGTGCAAAGGTAGTTAAACACCATAAAGTCATCCACTAGCTATGTGGTTTTACAAGATACTTACAGTATCTCCCAATCCAGTTTTGTCAGCTATTTAATTGATTCTTCCTTGGTCTGCGTTGTCTATTTCCACTGTTGTTCAAATTGTTTGATATTTGGGAGAAACCCTGGTATGCATTCTTTGACAAGGTTGGCACAGTGGAGGTTTTCATTAACGACTTCTATTATACTGCTTGTTGCACTTGCTGTTTTCATTGTCACCCTTTCTTCCTATTTTAATCGTGTATCCCAATATGTAAACATAATGCATTTGTGGAATTCTTCTATTTTTGGTAGGTCAGCTTTTCTTCCCTCATGAGACTTCTGCCAAGTAATAAATTCATAAATCTTTTTATGGTTTTCTTCATATTCAAACCTCATATCAATCATTTGGTTTGTCAATTTATCACTTGTCTCACAGTAAGGATTAATTTGTGATATTTTCTGGTAAGACATTTCTTCTTATTGTATTAATAGGGAATTTAGCTTGATTTCTTCTTTGATGAACTTGTCAGTTTGAGGGTTATATTTAAATCTATCCACCATAGCTTGCATTTGACGAATCTGCGAGTCCTTTTTTGATAAGCTGGAATGGTTTTGTAACCTCATTTGGCTGAATTCCCTCTAAAGCTAAGCTACCCATTGTTCTACTTGCTAATTAGTTTTTTCTTGTTTTAATTGCCATTCAAGCAAAATAATTTTTTGTTCTTCTTCTTTTAGTAGTGGTTGGACTTCCATTGCTTTATCAATGGTTGTTGTGGCATAAGCTCCTGCAAACTGTGGTAGCTTCAAAAGATTTGTGGATGGCTCAATAGAAGTGTCCTTCCATGCAATATCCATGGATTCATTGTCTAGATTTGCAACAGAATGGTGTCTAAGTTCCTCTTCTTTCATTGTCTTTTGACTACAGCCTTATGAGTAGGATTGTAGAATATATCTAATGGAGGTCTCTGAATTTTCTTTATGCGGAGTTTGTTTGGGGGTTTTCAATTCGGATGTTTCCTCAATATTTGTGCCTTTTTGGAGCTTCTTATGGAATTTCTCACATTCCTTGTCAAGGTCAATGACTGGAACCTTCCTTGATTGAGCTGAAGTGGAACCCACCTCTGTCTGCTTCTTATCCGAGGCCTGTTCGGTCGTTTCCTCAGTATTTCCTCTTGTATCTTTTTCAAAATCTTTATTAGGGATCCTTTTTCCATTTTGAGATTGTTCTAACTATTCCAACTCATGAGTCGACATCTCTTATGTTTCTTCATCAGAATTTTCCTTTGAACTTCCATCTAGGCTTATGCTAGGAGTCGGTTCTCTTATTGGTTCAATTTGTAATAGGTCTAATGGGACCTTCAACAATATTTTATTCCTATACACATGAAAAACATTAATATAATCTGGAATTAACTATAATGATGCTGAATGTAGGACCTGCACAAATGTTTCAGCTCCTTAAAAGAGGTCATCAGAGGAATCCTCTTCATGAGTAAACTGTTTGACTTTAACCGTAGTGGTAAAGTCCTTAGCAACTTGATTCGGGTCATACTATCTCCCTCGAATTGTGGCCAATTTCAGAGACATAATAATATCTGCTTCTTTTACTGCATGCCCATAGCCATGTAGTGTGAAAGTGCCACACTGTAATGGGAAGGTTGGCCAAATGGCTTTCTTTTGTTCCCTCAGGCCTTTGGTTAAATCGTCCTCCCTTGTTCTCTAGTAGGCTATCTATCTGGCCAATAGCTTGTCCGGAACATAATACGGGAGGACATGTGGAGAAACAATGCTCCCAAAAACTCTGATATAAGTGAACGTTTCTTCACTGAACCATCTCGCAACTGGCAATATGCCTACCTTGGCTTCTTCAGAAAACCTAGGGGCCGTTCTATGATAAAAAAAAATTATGAATAGAGAGCATAATACCCTGGCAGATTTTGTAAAAATGGGGATTGAATTGGGATTCCCACAAGATTTTACGGTATACATGGATGGGGAGAGGGTTTTGTACAATCCACTTCCAACCCATGTTTGGAAATTGAGAACAAAAACAAATGGCCTCCATAACATAAGAACTCATATAAAAAGGAGGAAAAATTCTTGAGGAAACACTTATCTTTTGTCTATATTCCCTAATAACCATTGCTAAATTGTCTGATAAAATCTGACTCCAATTCATTATTGTTGTGTTAACTGTTGCATCAATTAATGGAAGCCATTTTATAGAAAATTTGGTACTATCATCTTTACCAAATAATCTACACATCATCACAGCTACGAAATTATATGGGGCAGAGAGGGATGCAATCAGGTACATATAGGATTTGTCCCATTTGAATTTCCCTCCACCTGACCTCCAGGTCTTTGTAACGTCCAATGGGTCCTCATTCTCTTTGGCGAAATGCTCAAGGAAATATTTGTTATAGAGCTTGAGGCTCTAATAGCTGGTACATCAAGCGCAGATTGTCTGGTGTGGAAGACCCCATGACCTCATGTACTCAATTCCTGAAAGTTCTATATGAGACATCTACATCATTAATCACCCATTTTAGCATATATGTGTATGGAAAAGTCTTAGGTCTTGCTGTTGTTTTATGTAAAAATGAACATGCTACTTCAAAGTAAGAAGCATTAGATGATTCTTAGGCATCATCTATTGCCTTTGTTACCAGTGGCATTGGTTTCTCTTCTTCGGGTAGGTTATACATAGCTCCCATGATGTGGTTTCTTCATCTTTGTTGCAGGTGGTATCGGAGAAAAGTGGTATCATCTCTGATTTCTTAGATGCAGTAGATTTTCCCTTCTTCGCCATCTTTTCCAACGTTGTTTTCATTGGAGGTTCCCTGAAATGGAGCAATGGAGATTATCAAATAAACATAAAGCAAAAATGACAGTGAAAATTTAATGATACAATTAATTCCGAAAGGTGACAAGGAAGAAGCTTTTATTCGAAAATGCAGATGAAAAATATCAAATCACGTCGAGTGATTTTAAACATAAATTTCATTAAAACTCATTAAATATGCACTAAGATCTTTGATCATGGCCTTTAATAACCATTTAAGTCATCGCATCGTAAATGTGTAATGGAAAAACTTTAAGTTGATGAGATTAAAGTGCGAAATGTCGATTATGCGATTGCGATAAAGATTGTCTCAGTATCGCATTTTCAATTATGTGTTATTTCAAAGTTGTATATAATTTTGTGAGATGTGATGTGAGCTAAGTACCTTTTATCATTTAAATCGTATTTTGCTTGAATGAATATTTATTGCATAAAGGGATGTTTTACTATGAACCAGACTTAACCAAAGTTTATAACATTTATCACATACTTCCGTCAGGTCTGGGTCATATCTCATTTCGCAAATTTTCATAGTTCACAAGATTGCCTTTCGTGTAAGCAGTGTGATGTGATGAGTGTTCGGCTTGTTATGTCGCAATATCGTAATTCACATATTCCAAAGGTTTGTTTGTTGTACTCTTTATGAATGTCGATATGTGATTGTGATAGCTATTTTGTTCTACAAGAAATACTTTAAGCCTTAGTTTTAAATGGAAAGTTTTAATGATACCATAAGTTTATTACGGTGATCCCTTCTTATCGCATTTCACAAATCCGAGTTGTTAATTGACCTTTTGACACACATGATCTAGAGATATACAATAAAGCGAGAATTGCTAGTCGTAAAGGGATTTGGCTTGATACCTTATATTATTTAGAAACTTAGTACTAAGGATTCAAAAAGAAAGTGCTTAAGTGCTATGTTTTGGGAGGATTTTTTATAAAGGCTCCCCATTTATCAAAAGAATATTAACTATTAAATCAATAAATTGGGGGGGGTGTTGTTGAACAGTACAACAATTGGCAATTCAATGGAAGAACCAATTATCTCTGATAGTTTTTTTTAACTTCTAAAACTTCCAAAATAAAGATAGATCAGAAAATAGGAATTACATGAAATTTAAGATAAGTAACATTTCTCTGAATAAGAAAACAAAATTCACCTAATTACCATCCATTAGATATCCTCTTCAAAATGAAAATTCCTTTGCCTACATAAGTCTTTACTAGGTTTAAAGATAAAGTAGGGGGCTCTTGTACATTAGCTTTGAGATGTACTCATTTATCACAGGTAGAGCCTCTACTGCTAGCAGGCATCCATAGCCTCAATAGGTTTACCTTTTAACCATCAATGATTCAATATCTCATCCAGATAAGAGTGAAATTTTTAGAGATAAATTCAAACTCATATACTTATTCTCTTCTCTTTCTTTTTTAAACAATTTGTTTTTCTTCTAGAAATTTTCTTTTTTTCTACTTAAAAGTCATTATCTTGGTTTGGTGGCCAAAAAGTGACAATGCCATTCAGTGGTTGTAATTCAACTGAACAAGATGGCTCGTGATGAGATCCCTTGTCTTTTGATTAAAATAATCTCAAGCCATTACCCTGTTTTGATATGTAGTATTGGTAATGTCAGTCTATTATTTCCCTATGAACATGGTAAGTTGGCTCGTAATGAGACCTCTTATCTTTTAAGTTTTAGTATATTTTAGAATTACACTCTAAAAAGAGAAAAATATACTAGATGGGGAGAATCATTGACTCCTTAAGAGTTTCTAGATGACAATTATAGAGTTAAAAGTGCTTATCTGCAGAGAGTCTTTTCTTTGTTAAAAATACTTTTCTTGATTGATAATAGAACAAAGGTCTCTTTTTAAAGTTGGGGTTTCACAAAGGATAAATGATTTTGGTGGAAAACAAGAAAATTTCAAATAAATAGAACTTATCTTATGTCTCAAATGTCATAATTATCTTCTTGACAATCTCTACTTATACAAGCAAAAAATCAAAATATAAAAGAGATTTTTATTGAAATGCAAAAAGTAAATACTACTTAACTTTTATTTTCCTAATAAATGTAAAGGAAATAGTGTACAAGGGATAGAAGAGGTTATCTTCTATGAAAAATATTTCTTCAGAATCTGCCCATTGATAGGCAGAGAATCTCTCTTGCCTTATAATTCTTGTAATAGAAACATTGATTGGTCGATTTGTTCCACAATATGAAATGGGCCAACTTACATTCTTTGGAATTTAGTATGCTTACCTTTTTCCTCATGTGCTTTATCCCACTTCAATACAAGGTCTCCAAGTTGAAAGGATTTAGGACTTACAAAATTTGCATCAAATGAAGATTTGACTAACTGTTGATGATGTGTATGTATGATCTTTGCTTTATTTCTTTCTTCTTTGAGTTTTAGGATTTGTGATTTCCTTGATTGCATAGAAGAGGAAGGAGTTTCTTCAATAAATTGAACTAGGGCTAGAGATGGAATATATACATTTTTAGGAAGAACAACTTCTTTCCCATAGACCAAATTAAAAGGAGAAGTTCCTATTGAGGCCTTCTGTGTTATTCGATCTACCCATAGAGAAAATGTTAAAGATTTATGCCAGTTTTTCTGGCTTTGTTCAATAGTTCGTTTGATGATAATAGTTAGCATAATATTTAAGTTTGAAACCTCTTTTAAGAGCAAATTTTGTCATTGCATTTCCTGTGAAATAGGATTCATTGTCAAACATGAGAGCAATTGGCAGGCCAAATCTGGTAATAATAAATTGATTAATAAATTCAATGATGTTTTCAAAATTGGCTACCTTAAGTGGAATTTCTTCCACCCACTTAGTGAAGTAATCATTTTCTGTAAGGATATATCTATGCTTCTTTGAAGAGTGAGAAACGATCTCACCTATTATGTCCAATCCCCATTGCTCAAATGGATGTTCAATGTTAATCAGTTGTAATGGTAATGCGGGTTTCCTCTGTCTTCCAGCAGTTGTTTGACAAATTTTACATTTCCTTACATATTCATGTGCATCTTTGAATAAGGTTTGCCAATAATAGCCAGCATGGAGAATTTTATACGTGGTTGTGTCTCCTCCAAAATGTCCACCAGCTGGTCCATCATGGGTGTCTGCAAAAAATTTTCTACCTCAGATTTTTCAAGGCACCTAAGTAAAACATAGTCATAATTCTTCCTAAAGAAAACATCATTGATGATTTCATATTGCTTAGCTTTTAATCTTAAAGACCTTTTTCTTTTATAACTGAGTTGCATAGGGGCATATCCATTTTTAAAATAAAAGATGATATCAACATATTTAGATTTAGTATCTTTGAGGCTTACCTCACATATTTGTATATCATCACCTGAATCTTATGGTGTTTTTAAGTTGGATGCTCCAGCTAACATTTTGCAAAATCCTTGACCTCTAACAATTTTAGCTAGTCTAATTTCAATGTCATATTCTTGCAGTGTTGTTACCCAATTTTCTCTTTTCTCACCTAATTCTCTTTGCATTAGTAAATTTCTCACTGAAGAGAAGGGAACTATTATTGTGGTTTGATTTTTAAGAATGAAAGGTATGAAATGTTTTATTGATTTAAAAACAATGAAAGCTTTCTTTTCAACATCTGAATAATTCAATTTAGCACCCTGCAAATTGGAGCTAAAGAAAGAAATTGGTGCTTCAGCATTCTCATCATTGACCTATGTGATAACAGTTGCATATGATGTCTCCTAAGAAAAAGTATATAAAACAAACTGATTAGAAAAATTCACAGTTGCTAAAGAGGGAGCGTTTATATTGCCTTGTTTAATAATATTGAAAGCTTCATGTTCAGTATGTCCCCATTTAAAAACATTTTTTTTCTTGATCATAGATTGGAGTTGTAAAACAATTCGTGAAAAGTCGGGGACAAATCTTTTGACAAAATTTATCTAACCTAGGAAAGTTTGCATGGATTTTTTGTTGTGAGGCAAAGATATTTCAAAAATTTCTCTTATCTTATCAAGAACTATGTGAATGCCATCTTTAGATACAATAAATCCAAGAAGCTTATTTTCACTTAAAGCAAAGAAAGATTTCTTTGGATTTAGGAAAATTCCATATCTCTGACAACATTCAAAGATTTGTTTTATGTCCTTTAAATGATTACTATGTTTTTTTAAATACATAGTCATGTCATCTAAATTAATTACCATTGTTTTATTCACCAAACCTTTGAAAACTATATCCATGGCTCTTTGAAATGTTGCACTAACATTGATTAATCCAAATGGAATATTTTGATAAGCGTATGTTCCCCATTTGGTTCTAAATGTGGTCTTTAGTCAATCATCTGGATGTACGAGAATCTAATTATAACCTGAAAGTCCATCCAGAGAAGACATTAACTTCGAGCCCACAACTAATTGCAATATATGTTCCATAGGAGGCAATGAAAAGTTGTCCTTCTCACAAGCTTTGTTGATATTTCGAAATTCTATACAAATTAGAATATCACCATTATTTTTCTTGACTGGAAATAGGTTAGAAACCCACCTTGAATGCCTGATGAGAAAAAATATTTTGGATTTGAGAAGTTTGTTTAATTCAGACTTGATTTGATTTTCTAAGTTTTGGTGAATCTTTCTCAACTTCTACCGTACAAGCTTTTCGTCGGATATCATAGGAATAATATGTTGAATAATTGGAGTATCATATGTCTTAAGATATTCATAATTCCAAGCAAAACATTTTTATATATCTTCAATAAATGAATAAAGTCTAATCTCTCATCGGGTGTAAGACCAAGATCCAGATTAATATTTTGAGGCTCAAGGCCATTTCCAAGATTAACTAACTCAAACCTCAAGGTTGAACTTTGAAGCTTTGAGTTAGTATGTTTCTTGAATCTGTCCTTAATATCATACAGATCTTCCAACTTAACCACATATTTAGGTATGGTATTTACACTTATTTCTTGCTTAAGCTGGCTATTGTGATGATCATCATTTATTATCTAGTTATCATAAGAGCCTTCATATGTTAGAAAATTTATGATATTCAGATCATTATTAAAAACTCACTAATTGGTGATGTTATCGGGAATAGAAGGCCTAAAAATTAATTCTATAGAAAACCGATTAGGACTATAATCACCTGGTGGTATGAGCTTGGATGCAATGTTAGCCAAAATATCAGCACTTGCATTTTGAAGTCTTGGAATTGGGGAAATGTTGAATGATGTGAATTGTGAGGTGCGGTCCTGGACTAGTGATTGATAATGTTTCAAATGTCCAGAAAGACAATGAATAGTATTCCTCACCTGCTTGATTACAATTTCTGAATCTCCAAATGCTTGAAGGCATTTAATATCAAGGCCAATGGCTTTATACAGCCCTTTAACTAATGCTTTGTATTCAACAGTGTTATTTGTGCATCCAAATTCAAGTTTGCATGCCAACATAGTTTTTTCTCCTTCGGGACTAACCAATATGCAACTTGCTCCAAGCACCATCACTAGATTTTGATCCATCAAAAAATAATTTCCGAATTAAAGAATTGACTACTGGTTTATCTACAAGATTAATACATTTAGAAGAATCTGTTTGAGAAAAAATTTCGATTTGTGATGTAATAGAATTTTCCAAAAAGGGTGAAACATTGGCATTAAAATTGCCTAAAAATGATTCAACTGAATAATTTCCAATGATATTACTATTGTATGTGACGGGTTAATTTTATCCTTCCAGTTCTGTGATGATATACTTTAAATGTTTCTCATGGTCAACCCTTATTTGATTTGGCTTACCATTATAAGGAAGCAACATATGGTACTATTCTGTTGCAAAATAGCCATGAATCTTTTCAGACCAATATTTATTATGGACCAAACCATAGAATTCAGGGATGTTGGCCACAAGAACATCAAACAATTGACATACTTTTGGGTTTGATGAGAGTCTAATGGTAACCTGATTGATTTCTCCTATGAATTTGACTTGAGATCGATCTAACTAAACAATGTGAACAATAGATTTCCGGGGTTCGACATTCAATTTTTCACAAACAGTGTTTGCTAAAATGTTGGATGAGGCTCTAGAGTCTACTAAAGAATTGTGAAAATTCCTATTGAGGACGTCAAAAGTCAAAAGAAAAGGAGGTGTATGGGATTTATATCTATCACCTATTTAAGAAACATCAGTTGAACTCATTTTATTTGATGAAGTACTGGGAGGCCTACCCATTTCTTGAGAAACCTGAGAAATTATAGCAGTGGGAAGAGGAGAAGTGGGGATCGCTTTTAATTCTTTGAGCAATAGCTTATGTTGATGTTTCATCTTTCTAATCTCATGGAACATGATATTAGATCTAGTCTTCTTCATGTCTTCGATGATGGTGTATTCCATGTCATTAGATATTAGCAAGGCTTTAGTTGAAGGTGAAGAATTTGATTGAGGAGGAGTTTTTTGAGTGTATTTGGAAGAAGATTTATTACCTATTGCTTTATCTTTTGGAGTAGGAGTTCATGGTTTCTGTTTTTTGTTTGTTTTTGGAAAATCAACAGTGCTCTTGCTTCTAGTAGTGATAGGTAATGCTTCTCATGATTCTTCATTATCTGACATAGGAAGAATGAAATCCCACATTCTTGTACTTCAACTATCTCTTTGTCATCGACTTTTTCTTCAGCTGTTGACACTTCTTCTTCCTCCACATCTGATTTAGCATTTGATATTGTATTAGGAGGTTTAGGATCAAAGGAATGGTTTCTTTTGTAAGTTCTAAAAGCTTTCCTTGAAGAATTCTCAACTACCTGCTTTTTAATGTCTACCATTTCCTTGGACATTGTTTTGAGTACCTTTTGCAGACCTTCAAGATTGAAATGATCTTTAGCTACTTTCTTCTTAGGTTCGTCTCTGAAAGTGACCTTCTTAGATTTTATTTCTTCTAAATCATTCTTATTTTCTAAAGCTAAAATGCATTTTTCCACAACTATGAATTCTTTCATGTTTTCTACCAAAGTTGGTTTGGTAGCTCTGTCTACAAAAATAGTTGCATTTGAGGGAAGAGAAGGAATGTACCATTCATTTTTAACTTCAGTGCTTGGCCTGGATGCCACTGGAATTTTGTTTAATAATTTGTTAAAGCGGGAATTGAATTCCTTAATCGGCTCCTTAGATTATTTCTTCAAGTTAGAGAGATCATTAAGAAGCATAGCCATTGAGCAGTCATCTCCAAAGTTGGTTATGAACTGTTCCTGAAATGCATTCCAACTATCAATAAAACCATATGGCAATGAAAAGTATCAGGATCCTGCTGATCCTTGTAAAGTATAAGGGAATAATTGTATAACTGCATCTTATTCAACAACTCCACTTAGATTTATGGACAACATAAAGTTATTTATGTGTCCTTCGGCAGCAAGACAATCATTGGTATTGAATTTTGGCAACCATTTCAATGGATGAACAGGAAATGGATGCAATGGTCCTGCCATTTGAGCAACTCATGGATTTTTCCATGGTCTTTGAGCCATTATGGGTAAATGTGCGGAAGAAGATGTACCAGTGGTTGAAGGTGATTAGGTAGATGAAGATTGGTCTCTTGTACCTATGTAAATCACGACCTGGGATGATGAGGTGGATGATTGGTTTTGAGATGAAGATGATGGAATGAATAAGGGTGTTTCTGGTGATGATGAAAGAATCTCACTATGAGTCTCTGATTCTAATTTCTTGGTTTTCCTTCGAGGAGGAGGTAGAGGGAATTCAAATGGAGGAATTCCAAATATTTCACTCTGTGATCTAGTTAATCTTTGAGATGAAGGACAATTAGAAGAAACACTGGCTTGGGATAATTCAGATTCTTCTTGAGATAGAGAAATCCCTTATTACTTATGAATTAAAGACAGAACTTCGAGAGTTTCTGCAGAAGAAGTTTGATATGATTTCCTTGGAGAAACACTAGTGGATTGTAAAGCTTTCTTCACAACTTCACATTTAGGATTTGGGGATTTAGAATGTGATCGGGAATTCAGAGGCGATGATGAGGGAGTTTTACTCTTAGAATGACTTTCTGATTTAGATTTTCTTTCCATTCACAATTGTGGCCCTCCTTCTAGTACCAAAATGTTGAAGCCTCGAAATTCACTGTGACATCATGGGGGATAACCACCCAGTCCGGATGTTAAAAGCAACTCCTTTTCCGTTTGGTATAGTGGCTCTAACTGGGGATAATGGGACCAATTTCCCAGAAAGGATTGATTTGATAATGTTGTTTGGATGATATAAGATATAACGGAGAATGATTCAACTAAGTATAATCTAATCTAAATAATAAACACATGCATTTATCTTAATCTAACATTATCTAATTGTAAATATACTTGGGAATAAACTAAAGTATACGATCTACAAAGGTGTGTTAAAGAAATTGGTAATAAAGGTCATTCAATTGCCAAAAGAAATGAAATTGTTTAATGATAATTGTTTTGGATAAATAGTTAGGAAAAAACAATTGAGAAAACTATATCGCATGTAGTAATTGTTCATGTATTCAAAACGGAATCAGAGCTAAAACATCATACAAAAGTGCAATAATGCAGAACTATAACTCAGATTTTCATACATAAGACAATCAAGAGAAAGAGTATTGGTAATGCATAAATAAAACACAATTATACGATAGAAGTACCATATATGAAAGGTTCTTCTCATGGGCGCAACAATATTGATCCAATTTCATTCAATCAAATACACTCTCAGAGTACAAAAGTGTAATTCTAGTATAACATGCTAAATATTGAAAGAAAAATAGATCATGTTCCATTAATTTCATCAAAACCTTCTCAAAAATACAGAAGTGTAATGTCTTGAAAAGTGTTCTTGATAAAATTTTGGACCCTTCACTAAATGCATGAGAGGGGTTTAAATACTAAAATACATGCCTAAAAAATTGATGATTACAAAAATAGTTGAGGAGGTTTCAAACAACCTTCCTCAGAGTGGGAGAAAATAAAACTAAAAATAGAATTAAACTAATGACAAGCTCTTTTCAACTTGGACTAACTTAGTCGGATAACTTGATCTTTGAGATTGCAAATGTCGATCATTGGTTTGAGTTGAGGCGGCTGGATGCTTGTGGATTTTTCTTTTCCAACAAATATGGCATCTAACAAGGCTGGCACCATCTTTTGTGTAGAGGTAGTTAAACACTGGAGAGTCATCCACTGGCTATGTGGTTTTACTAGAAACTGCCAGTATGTCTCCTAATCCAATTTTTTTAGCTTTTTAATTGATTCTTCCTTGGTCTGCAGTGTCTATTTCCACTGTTGTTCCAATTTTTTGATATTTGGGAGAAACACCGGTATGCACTCTTTGATAAGGTTGGCATTGTGGAGGTTTTCATTAATGAATTCTATTATACTGCTTGTTGCACCTATTGCTGTCAATGTTGCCCTTTGTGCCTATTTTAATCGTGTATCCCAATTTGTAGACATAATGTCTTTGTGGGATTCTTCTATTTTTGGTAGGTTAACTTTTCTTCCCTCATCAGACTCCTTCCAGGTAATAAATTTAGAAATCGTTTTATGGATTTCTTCATATTCAAACCTTATATCAATCACTTGGTTTGTCAATTTATCACTTGTCTCATAGTACGGATTAATCTGTGAGATTTTATGGAAGAACACTTCTTCTTTCTATATTAATAGGGAATTTAGCTTGATTGCTTCTTTGATGAACTCGTCAGTTTGAGGGTTATCTTTAACTCTATCCACCATGGCTTGCATTTGATGAATCTGCGAGCCCTTTTCTGATAAGTTGGCCTCGTATTATAACCTCATTTGCTTGAACTCCCTGTGAAGCTGAGCTACGTATTGTTCTGCTTGCTAATTAGTTTTTTCTTGTTCTAATTGATGTTCAAGAAGAAGAATTTTTTGTTCTTTTTCTTTTAGTAGTAGTCAGACTTTCGTTGCTTTATCAATGGTCATTGTGGCATAAGCTCCTGCAAACTATGACAACTTCGTAAGATTTTCTGATGGGTCAATAGGAGTGTCTTTCCACACAACTTCCATGGATTCATTCTCTAGAGTTGCAACAGTGGTGGTGTCTAATTTCTTCTCCTTTGGTCATCTTTTGACTACATCCTTATGAGTAGCACTGTAGAATATATGTAATGGAGGTATCTCTTCAATTTTCAAGACAATTTCGGAAGTAGGAAAAATAGGAATAACCTAAATATCTTGAGTGTCTGTAACCCCTTGCTTTGTTGTCTATGGATTTTCTTTATGCTAAGTCTATTTGGGGGTTTTCAATTCAGATGTTTCCTCAAGGTTTGTGTCTATTTGGAGCTTCCTATTGAATTTCTCCCATTCCTTGTCAAGGTCAATGACTGGAATCTTCCTTGATTGAGCTGAAGTAGAACCGACTTCTGTCTGCTTCTTGGCTAAGGGCTGTTCAGCCACTTCCTCAGTATTTACTCTTGTATCATTCTTAGGATCTTTATTAGGGCTCCATTTTCCATTATGAGATTGTTGTTCTAACTATTCCGTCTCATGAGTTAACTTCTCTTTCATTTCTTCATCAGAATTTTCCTCTGAACTTCCCTACAGGCTTTCGCTAGGAGTCGGTTATCTTATTGGTTTAATTTTTAATAGGTCTAATGGGACCTTCAACAATATTTTATTCCTATACACATGAAAAGCATTAATATCATCTGGGCTTAACTATAATGATGTTGAATGTAGGACCTGTGCAAATGTTTCAGCTCCTTGAAAGAGGTCATAAAAGGCATCCTCTTCCTGAGTAAACTGTTTGACTTTAACCATAATGGTAAAGTATTTAGCAATTTGATTTGGGTAATATTGTCTACCTGGAACTGTGGCCAATTTCAGAGACATAATAATCTTTGCTTCTTTTACTGCATGCCCATAGTCATGTAGTGCAAAAGTGCCACATTGTAATGCGAAGGCTGGCCAAACGGATTTCTTCTAATCCCTCGGGCCTTTGGTTAAACCGCCCTCCCCTGTTGTTTGGTAGGTTATCTCTCTGGACAATAGCTTGTCTGGAACATAATATGGGAGGACATATGGAGTAGTAATGCTCCAAAAACTCTGATATAAGTGAAAATTTCTTAACCGAACCATCTCGCAACTTGAAAGTTGTATACCTTGGCTTCTTAAAAAAACGTAGGGGTTGTTCCATACAAAATGGTTTTATGAATAGGCAGCATAATACCTTGGTAGATTTTGTAAAAATGGGGATGGAATCAGGATTCCCACAAAATTTTATGGTATACATAGATGGGGAAAGGGTTCTGTACAGTCCACTTCCAACCCATGTTTGGAAATTGAGAATAAAAACAAATGGCATCCGTAAAATAAGTGCTCATATAAAAAGGAGGAAAATTTCTCAAGGAAACACTTCTCTTTTGTCTATATTCCCTAATAGCCATTGCTAAATTTTATGATAAAATCTGACTCCAATTCATAATTGTTGCATTGACTACTACATCAATTAATGGAAGCCATTCTATAGAAAATTTGGTACTATTAGCTTTACTAAATAATCTACACATCATCGTAGCTACAAAATTATGTGGGGCAGAGAGGGATGCAATCGGGTACATATCGGATTTGCCTCGTTTGAATTTGCCTCCGCCTGACTTCCAGGTCTGTGTAATGTCCAACGAGTCCTCGTTCTCTTTGCTGAAATTCTCAAGAAAATCTTTGTTATATAGCTTTTGATGCTCTGGTATTTGGTACATCTGGTGCAGATTGTCTGGTGTGAAAGACCCCATGACCTCATGTGTTTGATTCTTGAAAGTTCTATCTGAGACATCTACATCATCAATCACCCATTTTACCATATCTATATATGGAAAAACTCTGGTCTTACTACTATTCTATGTAAAAATGAACATGTTGCTTCAAAGTAAGAAGCATCAGATGACCCTTGGGCATCAACTGTTGCCTTTATTACCAGTGGCCTGGGTTTCTCTCCTTCCAGTAGGTTATACATAGCTTCCCATGATGTGGTTCCTTCGTCTTTGTTGCAGGTGGTATCAAAGAAAAGTGGTATCATATCGGATTTCTCAGATGTAGTAGCTTTTCCCTTCTTCGCTAACTTTTCCAATGTTGTTTTCTTCAGAGGTTCCCTGAAATGGAGCAATGGAGATTATCAGATAAACATAGAGCGACATTGACAGTGAAAATTCAATGATACAGTTAATTCCAAAAGGTGACAAGGAAGAAGCTTTTATTCAAAAATGCAGATGAAAGATATCAAATCACGTCGAGTCGTTTTAAACATAAATGCCATTAAAACTCATTAATTATGCACTAAGATCTTTTATCATGGCCTTTAATAACCATTTAAGTCATCGCATCACAAACATGTAATGAAAAAAACTTTAAGTTGATGAGTTTAAAGTGCGAAATGTCGGATATGTGACTATGATAAAGATTATCACAATATCGTATTTTCGATTATGCGTTATTTCAAAGTTGTTTAGAATTTTGCGCGATGTGATGTGAGCAAAGTACCTTTTATCATTTAAAGTGGATTTTGCTTCAATGAGTATTTATTGCATAAAGGTATGTTTTACTATGCGCTGGACTTAACCAAAGTTTATAACATTTATCGCATACTTTCATCGAGTTCGGGTCATATCGCAATGCACAAATTTTCTTGGTTCACAAGATTGCCCTTTGTGTAAGCGCTGCAATGCGATGAGTGTTCGGTTTGTTATGTCACAATATCGCAATTTTCATATTCCAAAGGTTTGTTTGTTGTACTCTTTGTGAACCCTAATATGCGATTGTGATAGATACTTTGTTCTACAACAAATACTATAAGCCTTAGCTTTAAATGGAAAGTTTTAATGATACCATGAGTTTATTATGATGATCCCTTCTTATCACAATTCGCAAATCCTGATTGTTAATTGACCTTTTGACAGACATGATCTGGCGATATGTGATAAAGGGAGAATTGCTAGGCGTAAAGGAATTTGGCTTGATACCTTATATTATTTAGAAATTTATTCATAAGGATTCAAAAAGAAAGTGCCTAAGTGCTAAGTTTTGGGAGGATTTTATATAAAGGGTCCCTGTTTATCAATAGAATATTAACTATTAAATCAATAAATGGGGGGGGTTGTTGAACAATATGACACCTCCCTATTGAAAGCTTTTGGACCACCAAAAGTATGTTTTTACTCAACAAGTAAGTGAGGGCACAACTCCCTCACTTTTATGATCTAAATCCACCTTGTTTTATTTGGATTGGTACCTTTGAGCCCCACTTGAAGATACTCCACATTGCATACCTGTGGAGTATTGATTCTCCTGTCAAGAATCGATTTTCCCACAACTCATCTAAATGTTTAGTAGAAAAATCTTTACTAGATGGAATCTGAACATTCTATTCATGACTGCCAATAATTGGAGGCTCATACAATCTCATTTTTTCCACATTTACAATAGAATAAATTTTCATATAAGGTCGAAAATCTAATCGGAAAACATTATTACCAATCTTCTCCAAGATTTTGAAAGGACCATATCTGATTGAACCCATACATTTTGGAAAAACATATTTTTGGTTTGTTCAGTTGTAACATGTTTCTTGCATGGAATCAACACAGACATTTTGTTGAAATGATCCACAACAACATATAGATAATCATGACCTTTCCTAGGCATTGGCAACCCCCTTACAAAATCCATGGAAATACTTTCCCAAGGACGAGAAGGAATATGAAGTGGAATGCACAAACCTAATTTCCTATTGTTAGGCTTGCTAGTAGCACACATGGAACATCCCTTTACATATCTTGAAACACTTCCATTTATGCGAGGCCAATAATAATACCTTTGAATTTGTGCAACTATTTTGCCTACACCAAAGTGACCAGCAATAAGAGAAGTGTGGGCTCCCCTTATGACATTGACTCTTTCACCATGTGGAACACATAACTTGCTAAGATGATACAATGAATTTGTTATGAACATGATAATCCAACTCTTCAACATGATTTCCATGAATCAAAGTTGCATAAACATATTTAAAATCGTCATCTTGGACATATTGTTGAATATAACTTTCATGCATATTTGAGTTATGATTAAAAATGAAAGATGCATTAACAACAGGCCTTGATAACATATCAACAACTTTGTTGTATATACCTTTCTTGTATCTGATTACCAAATGAAATTTTTGTATGAATCGTGTCCACATGAAATGTATGGCTTAATATAACTTGGTTTTTTATTGTAAATATTGCAAAGGCTGATGGTCACTATGAATAATCATTTCTTCACCCATCAAATAATGCTTCCATTTCTTCATGCTTTGTACCAAAGCATACAACTCTTTATCACGAGTTCGATAGTTAATTACTACATTTGTAAATGTTTCAGAATGATAACAAATAGGCTTGCAATATTGCATCAAAACTACCCCCATGGCATAATCACTTGCATCAGTTTGAATATCAAATGGTTGCTTAAGGTCTGGAAGTGTTAGAACTGATGTTGTACTATTTAATCTTTCAATGTGTAGAAATATATATGTTGCTTTCCTCCCCACTGAAAAACCTATTTCACACTCGTCAAACCATGTTATGGTGTTGCAATGATTGAGAAGTTAACTATAAATTTTCTTCATTATTGGGTTGCTCCCAAAAAGCTCCTAACTTCTATTACATTGTTGGTTTTAGGCCAATTCACAATGACTTCAACTTTTGAGGGATCAATCTTCAGTTCACCCCCTCCTACAATATGGCACAAATAAACCATTTTTTTCCCCAAATTCACACTTAGACATCTTCAAATACAATTTCTCTCTTTTCAAGACATTTGAAAACTTGCTTCACATGCTTGACATGAGCTTCACGAGTCTTACTGAAAATCAGAATATCATCTAAGTAGACTAAGACAAAATCATCAAGGAATAGTCTCAACACATCATTCATAACTCTCATGAATGTTGCAGGTGCATTACAAAGCCCAAACGACATAACTCACCATTCAAACAAACCTTGTTCTGTCTTGAAAGCAGTTTTCCAAATATTATTTTTTACAATCCTTATATAATGATAACCTCTTCTCAAATCTCACTTAGTGAAAATAAACATCTACAAAATCATCAATGCAAAGAAAAGGATAACGAATCTTTACCTTGATTTTGTTCAAAGCTCTAAAATCCAAACACATGTGCCATGTATCATCTTTCTTTGGAACCAAGACAATTGGAGACCCACAAGGAGATGTGCTAGGCCTAATGAACCCTTTGTCAAGCAACTCTTGAATTTTCTTATTGATCTCTGCATTCTCCAAAACTGACATTCTATACATGCCAATGTTTGGAAGAGGTGCATCATGTTGCAAATAAATCTCATGTTGGGTTTGTCTTTTAGGAGGCAAACCTTCAGGTTCCTGAAACATATTTTCATAAGTATTAATAACTTCAACCAAATCATGCTTGAGTTTAGAATCACATCCTTTGAAATCTTCAAATTAAATAGTATCTTTAGCTTTAATCATCAACAACACACAATTCGTACTAGCATTTACAAGTGTTTTCATCGAACGAGCACTTACAAGAGATATGTTCATATTCTCGTGATGTTTTCTAACAATATACTCAACTCCATCTTTAGAAAGATGATATTTGTTCTCATGACAATAGGATATGGCTTTTTGGTCATACAAGTATGGAATCCCTAAAACAATTCCACATATGTCATGTGCTACAAGATCAAGCTCTAAATCATCTATAAATTTTGCAGTGATGGAGAATTTGAGTTTACACTTTCTTGTCACTTGCAATTTGGCATCTTCACATACCCAACCCAAAGGGTATGGTTTAGTATAAGGTGTCATTTCTTAACAATAGCTTCAAAAATAAGGTTAACTTGGGATCCACTATCAAATAAAGTATCAACTTTTGTATGTTTTGTAATGACCCTGATATGAAAAATATCACTTCTTTATTTATGATTTTGAGACTCAATATGCTTACTAGAAGAACTAGTACTTGCATTAAAATCTTTACCTTTTATTCCCTTGGTCGTGATTTTGGTTTCATCGCTTGAATCAAATCCTAGATCTTGTTGAGATGTAGTAGTATTATTTTGTTTCCCTTTGTTATTGAACTTCGTTTGTCTCACTTATGGACGTAATTTTGATTGAGGTGAATCCAGAAATAGAAGTGGCCTTGAAAATAACTCAAAAATCAAATTTCTCATATGGAAGTGAAACAGTGACCAGATTGTAGTGCTCATCTCCCTAATTCCAATGGTACAAACAACACTCAAATCCGAATACGTATGCCCAAGTTATAGTTGGTCAAAGTTCTGGTCATACTTGGTCAAGTGACAATCACTAACAAGGTAACAATTTGGCAGAATCCCAATGCATAGAATCCAATGGTCGAATAGGCGAATTTGTTGCCTCTTTAATTTGTCTAATATCCTTATTATCCAATGAAATATTTTTAACCACATGTTCTATAAAAAAACCAAAAAAAAAAAAACATATGGGGTGTTGAGCCACCACCCCCGCCACCCCTCAACAGTGATATTATATTGTATACTAGGTGGGTAGGCCAACCCTGGTGGACTCTCCCGACCTCGGTGGAGCCAACACATTAATTCAAATGCTGAACCTTAATACATAAATAACATTAACCCCATTAAGTCGCATTATATATGTTGTACATTTAAATGGAGTGAGGAGCCACCCCTGATGGACCTGCCCAACCCCATTGAAATCCCAATCAAAATTAAACAATGGTTGAACCATATGCTATGCTGAGACTCAAACAAGGAACCACCTCCTTACAATGCACCACTTCCAACAATACTCTCCGCTCACCAAACAATATTTAAACTTTCATTTTCCATTCAAAGTGAGACCATCGGCGGAGAGAAGTGGAACCCTGATTGGCCTAGAGGCAATGGAGCCATGAGAGAGGGATCAATTTAGATGCTAGAAATATTACCTTAGAGGGCCAAAGGTTTCAGTATCATAATTTGATAAGTTTATAGTCAATTTTGTATGTTTTTGCGCCAGGAATCCAACCATGTAGTCTGTTTCTCTGACCGTGGTCTCCATTTTCAGGCCATCATCCAAATTGGGGGTATAAGGGTCATTTTTGTAAATTTTCTTGTAACTGATTTCTTTGATGCCACTTAATAAAACAAGGCCTCCCCACTTTGACCAGGGCCCGAAGACGTAGCCCACATTGGGTGAAATTCATAATCAAATCGTTTGTGTGCCTTTGATCTCATGGTTGCTTTATGATTTCTGCTTCCTTTTCATGTGTTGAGTTAATTGGTTAATATGCTCTTTTATATGTAATTCTAAATGCATCCTTGAAGTTAAAAGATTTGGATCAAGTTTGGTTTCAGAGCAGGTCTTCTTGATGTGAGTTGCATGAGTGAATTCTAACTAAGAACAAGATACAAAGAGGTGAAGGAAAACTTAAATCCTTTGATCCTAAAGTGGAGAATACACCAAGAATCTGAAACATGGCATATGAGGAAGATTGATTAGAGGAAGAGTGAAATCATCAAAATATATTCTTCACCATGGCAGCGAAAGTTGACAGGTTGTCTGTAGAATATGAGAAAACAATCAAGCCTGAGAAGAAGGAACCAGATGATCATGCCTCCGTAAATCATGAAGGTGGAGGAGAAGAACCTCCTCCCTCTCCATATTCCAGTGGAATTTGTTCTTCTTCCTCTTCTCATCATTCTAATAGGAATCAAAGAAATGCATCTAAAAAGACATTTTTCAAGCTGGATGTCAAATTTGATTTACCTATATTTAGTGGAGAATCTAATGTAGAAAATATAGATAATTGGATAAGGCAGGTTGAAGTGTATTGCCACATACAACAAATCAAAGTGGATGAACCCAAGATCGAGCTAGTATCCCTTCGATTGAGTGGCACCACTCTCATTTGGTGGGAAGGAAAGATGCATCAACGTGCCTCACCCTCTACCCCCAATCACCAAACCATTCAAATTTAAATATAACCACCAACTATATTAAAGAAAGAAACATTGATGGCATAATTATTCGGTGGTTGGTTTGTAACGGTGAGGTCATGGGTTTCAATCTAGCGGGATCTATTGGTCGAACCAACCAACTTTTGGTGTGAATCCCAAGGGCCGTGAGGTCCCCTCCCATTGGGCCATGTCGCACCTCCCAATTGGTCAACCACAAAACTTACCAATAAATGAAACCTCGCCAAATTGCCTTATATGACCTTCCATGTGTCAACACAAGATTGGCTCGTCTAACCACCATACCTGCCTAGTCAGCCTACTGATGTTAGTGCTACATCATTGTATGACATGCCTAGTCAGTAGCCTAGTTAACCATGTAAGTTGACTTTTCAGTTATTTGCCAAAAACTTCAAAATGTGATAACTTTCACATAAGTTGTCAGATTTAGGTGATTCAAGCATCGTTGGAATCAAAACAACGAGATCCATGATTTGGTACAAGTTTCGGGCAATTTTGAGCACTTTGATTTTTGAGCATATTTTTTTTATCCCCTAGATATTTCCTCCCTACTGAAAGCTTTTTGACCAACCAAAGTATGTTTTTACTCAACAAGTAAGTGAGTGCACAACTTCCTCACTTTTATGATCTCAATCCACCTTTCTTTACTTGGATTGGTACCTTTGAGCCTATTGTAGCAGCTAAAACCACCCTCCAAAATTTTTCCTTAGCCCGTTTTGAAGCCTTTCCATAAACCTTTCACAACACCTTGTCTTACTTTGTCAAGTACACAAGCTTCAGTGTTTTTCATGCACAAAGGCAGCCTGTCGTTCACAGTTTGATGCATTTCCCTCATAGGTTGTTCACCCAGACTTAGAGGGAAAGACGGGTAGGTAGTAGAAAATATAGACTAATGGGAGATCAGGGGGTAGGGGATGGGAGGGAGGGTGGCAGTTTGATCTATTACTAATGCGTTATGCAAATGGAGTGCAGTGCATGCAAAAGTAGAAGAAAAAATAGGGAGAGGTAGAAGAGGAATACCCGAGGTATGTGCAGCTTCAGCTGTTGCCCTAGCTGGAGTCAACAGTGGTGATGGAAGTCACGAGGAGTTGCTAGGAGGTTGTTGAGCCTGTTGTACTAAGATTGTCTTCCCAAGAGAAGAGAATGTTGATGGCATAGTCTTCTTGGGGGTGACTGAGGTGGTATTTCCCATCTTGCCCTCTTTTTCCAATGGCGTTTCAGGGGTTTTTTGCACCACGGGGGCATCCTTTGTAGAGTTGCCTGACTTTATGACAGCAGTGGAATCTGAATGGCACACCCTCATAATCTAGTATTTGAATCCTTGTAAAATTTCACTGTTGTAGGGTAATCTTCTCCTCCAAACCCTCCCAAGTATCCAGGTGCACTATGATGCGAGCTAGAGTGCGATTTTTGGACTGAATGATAGATTTATCGTGGTCCAGAAATGTGCCCAGAGTGTTTCCAATTCGCACGAATACCTCTTCTGACTAGTATTGAAGGGGAAAACCAGGTAAATGCACCCAAAGGGGTCCATCTCTGATCTGTTCTCTTTCTGAATCAAAGAGAGGGCTCCAACATTTTAGCAGGACTAGGGCCATTTCAATGTGCCAATATTGGGCGAGCGCCATGTTTGTATCTTCTTCCAGAGCAAAGTGGAGCGTGAACCATCCTCGTGGTAGGATTTGTACCTTGGGTAGTTGTATGAAGATTTCCCCAAATTTTATTTCACCCATAACCCCATACGTTCTGCCGAATAGGTTCTTCCATGAACCCTACCCACCAGAACTTTACCTGTCATGTCTGCTACTTCTCCCATGGTGAATCCTTCCCCAAATTTAATGGTGAAGTCCTTCCCTAAGGCCTTGACACACTTAGCTTTCCTTTTCCCTATTCTCAACACTATTGGGTGGTCCTGCAGTGGATCCAAAGGACTTAGGGTTTCTTGCTGAGTTTATTGAGCCGTGATACTTACCCTGATTACAGGGGTTTCAAAACATCCTGATGGAGGGGCCATAGAGTGTTCATCGTGGAGTTGCTGGGAGTGCCATGACCGAAGACTTGAGTCATTGGTACCGCAGGAATTTCAAAGCTCGCGGAGGAGGAAGGGCTGGTGGGGAAGAGGTGATCCACAGGGGGTGAGGGATCAAAGGATGGGGACAAGCAAGAGGACAAGAGATTTAGGGTTCTGGGAGAGAGCGAGGGTAGTCAAGGGCTGGGAATTCAATAAAGAGGGTAGCGATGTGGAGGGTGGAAGCAGATAACCTGAGGAGGGAGACAACTGGCATCGAGTTTGACCATGAAAGAGTTATGAAGGAAACTAGTGTCAGATTAGGGTTAGGTCGACAAAAAATGGATTGTTTCAGGATTGGATCTGGTGAGTAATCAACCAATTCCAAGTCCATATCCTCCATGTTGAGCCTAGGAACGGAGACCGTAATCGTTGGTTTGTGAGAGTAGGTGCAGGCGGGGGCACTTAGTAGCAGAGGGAACCAAGGGGATTACGAAGCCTGCAGTTCCATTTATAGTGTTTACTTCTTGATTTATTTATTTATAATTTTTTAATTTCGCTTATAAATTGTGATGGACATTTTGATATATATTATTTACTACTAGCATAGATCCATCTTAAGCACTGATATAACATGAGCAGAGAGGGATCAAATTACTTTAGGTGTCAACTTATTTTAGAGTGTAAAAAACAATGTGTAATTTTTAATTATTTAAAATTATTGTATTTTTGAATGTTATAGAGATTACATAACATGTGTATTGAGCCATTTTACCAATGCACATTAAACTGGTTTTTTTATCATTAATATATTTTTAAATATATTTCAATATTAATTCATATTAAAATATTTTACTCATAACTCACACTGGATATTTTATTCTATATAACATCAAAATATTTTTTTTTAACATTTTTTTCCTATATATAGATATATATGAAGTTGATATTACGTGTTAAAATATTTTTGAAAAGTATAAGGTTTAAATATCTTACTCACATATCTTATTTTACATGAGATAATATGCAAGCTACCATGGGACAAAATTGAGCAGAGAAGAAACCAACAGAAAGGTAAAACCGATGATATAGACAAAGGTAAAGCACTTGAATCCGCTCACTATGTTGAGGCACAATGTAACATTGGAGTAAATGAAGATTTGTTTAAATGCTTCATGCTCCCGGAAAAAATAAATTGGCTGCTTGATTCAGGAGCAACCTGTCAAATGACTCATAGAAAAATATTTTTTGAAGATTTCACTAACAATGTTGATGGAGTAGTATAATTTGCAGATCAGTCAAAAATCAACCCATCAGGGCTTGGCACAATCAGGCTTAAACTGCCTAGTCTCTCAGACTTTCTTCTTGATCATGTTCTATATCTCCCACAGCTCAAGAGAAACTTGTTGTCCTTGGTCCACATCCGCCAGCAAGGTCAATCCATTCATATGTTTGATGGCAAGCTTGAGGTAAGAAAAGCATCTAATCACTCACTTGTCATGAGGGGAATAGAAGAAGAAAGACTTTTCAAACTGCAAGGAACATCTGCTCATGCACAACACTTCTCATATATTTCTCATCATGAAGAAGGTACACTTCCATCTAGTTTATTATGGCATGCTAGATTTGGACATTTAAACTATGACAGTCTCCGCTTATTGAAGAAAAATGGTGTTGCTGGTTTGCCTACAATTCCTAGAAAACTTAAGCAATGTGATGCTTGCATTCTAGGAAAGCATAGCAAATAGTCTTTTCATGATTCACATTCAAGAGCACATAGGAAGCTTGAACTCATTCATTCAGATTTATGTGGTCCAATGCCTATTTCTTCTGCAAATGGAAATAAATATATCATGACATTTATTGATGACTACACCAGAATGTGTTGGGTTATTTATTGAAGAACAAATCTGATGCTTTCCAAACATTCAAGAATTTTCATAAATGGATTGAAAATGATGCACAATCTCATATTGGGTCTATTCGCACTGATAATGGAAAAGAATATACATCAAATGAATTTGAACACTATCTTCGCCAACATGGGATTAAACATCAAACAACTGTGCCTTATAATCCCCAACAGAATGGTGTAGCTGAAAGAATGAATAGAACAATCTTGAATATGGTACGATCCATGCTATTTTTAAAAAATGTAAAGATAATGTTTTGGGATGATGCTGTCCTATGTGCTGCATATATAAAGAATAGATGTCCATCTAGTGCTATAAGAAACAAGACTCCTTATGAATTGTGGTATGGACATGTTCCTTCGGTCAAACATCTCAGGTTTTTTGGTTCCACCTGTTATGCTTTGATACCAAAGGTACATAGAAACAAACTTGGTGCTAGAAGTCGTAAGTGTATTTTCTTGGGGTATTCAAATACCTCCAAAGCATACTACCTCTATGATGAAGAAAATAAAAAGTTTGTTATATCTAGAGATGTAATTTTTCTTGAATCATCCAAATCTGACAATGTTGTTGAGCGGCAACTTGATCGCTTGGATAGATTCGCAAAAATGAAATCATTTCAAGAATTTGAAAATCAGATTCCACATCTTGAAGGGGGGATTCCTATACTAGGTCAACATGTGGAATCTTCTTCTGAAGAATACTCTCCCCGACTGAAACTCCAACAACGGATGATGCTTTAAGTGATGTAATTGATAGAATTGGGAGACTCAATCTTGATTCACTCCCAACTCAATCAACAGAGCAGCCTGGACCATCTCAGAAAGGTCCCCCAAAGTGGCTTACAAAGACACTTAAAGTGTTCATCCTGATGAAATTGGAAAAACAGGAACCAGAAATTCAAACCGACAAAATGGAGGTGATGTAGGTGACTCTAATTCACCTGTTGATATGGATGTTTCTTATGATTGTGAATTGAATTTGTCTACAGATTTTGAACCAACTTCCTTTAAAGAAGCTGCTTCTCATGATGAATGGAAAGAAGCAATGCAAAAGGAGTATGATGCCCTCATAAAGAACGGCACTTGGAAGCTGGTTGATCCTCCATTTGGAACCAAACCAATTGGCTGCAAGTGGGTCTACAAGAACAAGTACAAAGCTGATGGCTCACTTGACAAGCAAAAAGCTAGGCTTGTGGCAAAAGGTTTTGCACAGAAGGAAGGGGTCGATTATGAGGAAACTTTTGCCTCACAGCAAATGGGCCACCATCCGGACACTCTTTGCACTAGCAGCTCAGAACGGTTGGAAAGTCCATCAAATGGATGTAAAAACTGCCTTCTTAAATGGAGATCTAAAAGAAAATGTTTTTATGCCCCAGCCTGAAGGATTTGTTGTGAAAGGACATGAACATAAAGTATGCAAACTTGTGAAGTCCTTGTATGGCCTCAAACAAGCACCACGAGCCTGGTATGAAAAACTAACTGAGCATCTTCTGAAACTCAACTTCAATCATTTTGATCTTGATGATGCAACTTTATTAGTCAAGAAAGTTGTCAAAACAGTTGTATATCTTGTGGTATATGTAGATGATCTTTTAATGACAGGGAACAATGAAAGCTACATTGCATCCATAAAGAAGGAATTGGGGAAAAGTTTTGAAATGACTGATTTGGGCTATGTTCATTACTATCTTGGCATTGAAGTAACCCAACATCCAAAATCCATATTTCTTTCTCAAAAGAAATACATTGGAGATTTGTTAAGCAGATTTGGCATGACAGAGTGCAATCCTCTTTCTACTCCAATGGAACAAAACTTAAAGCTCACATCTATTGAAGGAAAGGAATTTGAGGATGCAACAAAGTATAGACAGCTTATAGGAAGTCTCATCTATCTCACTACTACCAGACCAGACATTTCATTTGCTGTTGGAATCCTCTCCAGGTTAATGCAAAAGCCTTGTGAGGGACATTGGTCTGCTGCAAAAAGAGTTCTAAGGTACTTGAAGGGAACTCAAGACCTTGGAATCAAGTATACACAGGTAGACGACTTCAGCTTGATTGGATAATCTGATTCAGACTTCGATGGAGACAAAGAAACTGGAGTATCTACTTCAGGATATGCTATGAGTCTTGGATCAGGAGCTGTCTCTTGGAGATCACGCAAACAATCAGTTCTAGCAGATTCCACAACAGAAGCAGAATACGTGGCAGCAACTGAAGCAACGAAAGAAATTGTGTGGCTCAGGAAAATTCTTGAAGATTTGCAGGTAAAACAAGTTCAATCAACTCCACTCATGATTGACAACACCTCTACAATAAAGTTGGCCAAGAACCCAAAGTTCCATGATCGTACAAAGCACATCAATACTAAATATCATCTGATCCGACATCATGTTGAGGCCAAAACAATCCATCTCCATGATTGTTCCACAAATGAGCAAATTGCAGACATCTTCACCAAAGCGCTTGGAAGAGAAAAGCTGGAAAGATTCAGAACGATGCTTGGACTCACCAACATCCCTTCAGATTAAGGGGGGGAATGTTGACACCTAATACTCTGCGATTGGGTGAATTTGAATGTGAAGAGTCATCAAGAAGATGAACTGAGCAGTCAAATTCGTGTATATAATAATAGCTACCTAATGAAATAAACGAATCAGTTTTTCTGCCAAGTCTGGAGTTACTCCTGGCCTGACAATATGGGCAACTAATTAAATATGGATAGCATATTTTTTTTCTTTTTTATTATAACCAACATTATTTTTCTATTTAGAGAATATTTTATTTTTATTCTAAGAGGGACGAACATACTTCCACGTCACGTCGCTTTTAGAGAATGTTTACATCGTAAGGCATTTCGGGAAGAACTCACCCAGTTGCCATTCTGCACTGTTTTGCATCGTTAGATACAATGTTAGACGATTAAAATTTCTTCTACCATTAGATCTCATTTCTTTAACTGTCAACTAAATCTTGATTTTTACAACCCTTCAAGTTGTTGATCTTTATTATAGCCCATAAAAATATTGTAAGCACTCATTGGTCATGTCCATGACCAGAAACAACAATAGAATCCTACACAAGAGCAACTAGGAAAATTTGAAAACTTCAATTATATATTGTTCGTTCATTGGGTTTTGCATTTGCTAATGTGGGAAAGAAAGGTTCGAATAAAAGTCACTTTGCTTAAGCAAGTTGATGGGAAATATTCCTTAACATTGTTCATTTTATTGAGCCTAGTACTATTTTATTACACATATAAGGAGAAATAAAGAAATAAAGAGAAGCTATATAGATTTTTATAATACACCTCCGTAAAAGAGAAATGAAGATAAACTATATATATTTGTGAATGGATTTATGATGGTTTTTTCCACATTTTTTTCTTTTAGGGTTATTTTTATTAGGTTATAAATTTGATTTGTCAAATACGTTTTGTCCATTTTCTTTTTAAACTGTTCAGCGTGGAAAAGAAATGATAAGAAAAAGTTAACCCTCTATAAAAATTAGTGTTAAAACATTGAAATTTGATTTTTTTAAATTGTTCAATGTTGGGAAGGATCTTTGAAAAATTAAAGATAAATGGATTTTTTCTAGATGAAAATAAAAGTTAGTTAATGTGGGAAAAAAAGCTTTGAACAAAAGTCACTCTGCTTAAGCAAGTTGATGGACAATATTACTTAAGATTATTCATTTTATTGATCTTGGTAGTGTTTTATTACACACCTAAGGAGAAATAAAGAGAAGTTATATAGATTTTTATAATAAGCCTCTGGAGAAGATAAATGAAAATGAAGAGAAACTATATATATTTGTGAATTGATTTATGATACTATATTGTTTAATGCATTTATGATGGTTTTTCCATATTTTTTTCCTTTTAAAGTTATTTTGATTAGGTTATAAATTTTATGCATCAAATAAGTTTATTTTAATGACCATTTTATTTTTAAATTCACATTTTATATTTATTTTTATCCAACATCTAAATATAATGTTATAGATGTATATGTTTTATATTATTTTAAAATTATTAACGATGTTCATTCTTAGTGTCAAACTAGCCAATATGTTGGTCCAATTATGTATAGTCACTATTTACATAATTTCAAAAGTTTTATTAATTTCTTGAAAAGTTTTCAAGTAGTTTGGTTTACCATAATTTATAATGTATTTTGAAAGGTAACCAGCCTAGATTCATCTTAACTCCTACAGAGAGGGATCAAAGTTCTTTTCACTCTAAAAATAGGTTTGCATCTCAAGAGATGTGTTCCCCCTTGAAGCTTGGTAGATTTGGATTTAGTATGGATCTAGGCTTATTTAATTTTCTCGTTTAGATAAGTTATATTCCACATGAATACCATGGGTCAGTATCATGGGTTTTGAATACCATGGGTCATTTATCTTTTATTTTTATAGGGTTATTTTTATTTTTATTATTTTACTTGACCAAGTTAAAATGTTTCCATTTCAATAAGTTCATTAAATTTATCTGATATATATGTGTGTGTGTGTGTGTGTTCATGGTTTGAAAAATGAGATAACAATCTTGAAATGTAAATTTTAAAATGGTCAATATTTAAATATTAAATAGGGAAAATATAGGTGTTACGCAGTAATTTGTCACCGTTGGTCACCGTCCCTGTTACCCTTGCTTTCGCACATTGGAGGACACATTTATGGACCTGTGACCAGTGACACAACTTAAAAACACTTGCATTGGATTCTCCTGAGTATGAACTTCAAACTCCTTGAAAACACCTTTTGCAGATTAGCCCTAAAAAGTGCCCTTTTTCCATTAGCGCGGGTCCACAGTGTCTTACCCGCGCCAATGACTCAGTTCCTCAAAAGAGGGCGCGTCCATGGACGCTCTGTCATAGAGCAAAGCTCGCACCACCTAAATTTGGTGATGATTTTTAGCCAGCGCGCACTCATATGTTTTTTCCTCTTTGTTCATGGAATTCTCTGAGGGAAAAATCTCATGAAAGTGGTCGAGTGTCATATTTTTATCCATGACAACCAAGTTCAGTGGCTATTCAGGGATAATGCTAAATCTTCAGTAGGTGTCCGGATACAATGCATACTCCTTCCTCCTCCGTCTATAAATGACTGTCACCCTGCATTAAACCAACTAGTTTTGCTATAGCTATTGTGAGTGCCAAGTTTATGTTGGAGTGATAGTGAAAATTCAGAACTATAGAGGGGTTATGCTGCCAAAATATTGAGAGAGAAGAGGTCACTTTGCAAGGCGTATTTAGCTGCTTGCCCAGTCAGAGGAGGTTCAACGTCAGAACCCTTTGGTTGTAATCTTTCTCTGTTTTTTACTGTTTAATGAACGACTATCATTATGGTTCCACTCATTTGTCTTTCAATGGTATTTGAGTTGTATCTTTTCTGACCGATATATAATTGCATATACTGGATTTTACGCTTGTGTTTGTATCGTTCTTTGCTTGTGCAGGCGTCCGTTTACGTGGATCATGAGGATTGTGACCAGCCAAAGCAAGGGAACGGGAGCATCATTTCTTCTACAAATACTAGCGTTAGATTCCAGGTAGATCATCATGATCGATCTCTGATTTATGCAATTAGGAACCTGCGTGTAGCGTGGTGTGATTGTTGCTAGACCCGCGTTGGGCTAGTGGGATCGCCTCTGTCCGCAGAGGGGATTTACGAGTTCAACACTAGTGAATCTACTTGGCACTATTTTTATGGATTTATGGTGAAAAATAAGAGAAATTCAAATTTGATAGCAACTCTCAAGTGATGATGAGGCTTCCAAGTCACTAACTGCCTCCTTCCTTTGTGGATTATGCCCGAGAAATTCTGCAAACTTAGCGTCCAATGATACGCTTGTATATCTAAATCTGAGATAGATATGTGAAAAGCGAAATAGGTTACTGTATAAGAATGATTTTGAGATAAACGTCTCATTTTCCTAAAATTTAACACCATCTATTTACAATATTCTCTACACAAAGATGTCAAAATAGGTCTTTACACAAACTCAAAAATAGGCTGCGAAGAAATGCACGTATCTCACTATTGCTAATACCTGTGTAAAAAGTGAGATAGGTTTTTATAGATTGACATTTTAGGAACAAAAATGTCCTCCAGGTTCTCAAAATACTTCCTGTATTGGCAACAATAGTTTTTTAAACATTGTGACTTAAACTGGAAATTTCTGAAGGATGTACCATTTCTTCTTTGATTTCATCTTTTAATCTTAAATTTCTTTTAACTATTTTTCTCTTTTACTTTGGATAAAATTCATTGTTGCTGGTGAAAGTGTTTTCATCTATGTTTAACCCTTACTGCATCCATGTGTACTTCATTGTTTACTCTTACCCCTCTGTTTTTTCATCTGTCCTCACTTTGACATGAATCTGTATGCTTTGTAACTATCTTTCTTATTGGTTCTCTTAATGCTAGCTGATCTAATTGGCTTGGTCTTCAATCTGATACTCTTTAACCCTGATACACTTTGACTGTTCTTTATTGTGTCCTTTTACCTTCACTATATATTTTAGGTTTTGATTGTCTATTTCAACAGTAAATCATTTAATTCCATGTTTCGTCAGCTTTTCTTTTAACTGTATGTTTTATTTTCCAGCTCTATTTGCATAGATTTTATAACAGTGTCAGAGTAAACAGGTTTTATGATTAGTATTAAGACTATTTATCTAAGGCTGCGGTCTTCTAATCGCCTGTAAAATAAAACAAACTATTAGGAAAACATTGGGTTGACAAGGAGGGTCATTAATGTATTTATCGAGCTTTATAGGTCTATGGAATGAGTCCAAGTGATTTTGGGAGGTAGACCGTGCTTGAATTGGTTAACAAAGGCTTCAGGTGGATGAGAAGGGTCTCATAAGTTTACACAGTAGAATGGGCGAAGGGTGAGCAAGACCTCGGTTCTGGGGGTTTGAAATTTAATGGGAAAATTTTTAAAATATGGCATGAATGGGACAATAGACGGTTTGTCGCGTAGTGGGCAGTTGGTAAGCAGTTTGTCACGTAGCAGGTGGGTGGTAAGCGGTTTGTATCACATTGTTTTTAGTCTAAAGTGGTTTTGGGGGGAGGCTTCCTGATTCCATTCATCGGGTGCCACGTAACACTGGGGCCAAATGGGAAACCACCCATATCGGGCGGGTAAAGGTCGGCCTTTAGAGGCTGCCCGATATGAGCGTCAACCATTGGGTCAAAAGGGATTAGATCGTATGGTGATTGGGGTGATGTTTTGATATGAAGTTTAATGGAGGGGCCTAACGGAGTTTTAATGTTGAAGGATTTAATTAATGAAGGATTATGGAGGTTTAATGACGTCCAGAGCAATTTCATTGGTGGGTAAAAATTACGAATTAATAACTGATTGATTAATTAATCTATTTTATTTGGCGATGGGTCTTGGTTACTAATTAGCTGCCGATCCACCTAATGAACCCATTAATTGTTCACTAGTAAATTTTATGTTTCAAACTTCTGGGATGGGATATTAAAATTAAAGGGGTTTAGTAAAATATACGGGAAAGGGGTATTTTTGCGATTTAATACATATAGTTAGAAGTTAATATAAAATGAAGGTGGAAAAATGAAGTGCGCTAAGTATAATGTGTTATGAAATCTATTTACCTTTCACATAAAACATTATAACTTAGGCAAATTTCATTTTGTGGGTTTTCATAAAAAAGGGTATCCATGGGGGTGATTACTTTTCTAAGGTTCTATCCTTAGAGAAAATGAGTGAATTATGGAGGGGGTGAATGTTTGTCAGGGGACTTTTAGTACTTCTGACCTATAAGTTATTGGGCCGAGGGTCCAGTCCTTTCAGAAGTCAGAAAAATGCCCTGAGCCCCTTTAACTTAAGCTTTTAGGTGCTTTAAGACTTTTCATTGAAATTAATTATGTGGAAAATGTAATGAATGAGGGAGGTTAATTAATTGACATTTTTTTTCTTTCGTAAATGCTCAATTATCATCCTTACTTTTAGAAATTTGATGATGAAGGTAAATGATATGATCTTATCTAATCAGTCATCACAATGCTGCAACCGTTCAACTACTTGCCCATCTACTCATCCTACCATTTTTTCTACTCTTTATTAGGGTGCACTTAAGTTGGCAAACCCTCATCAAAACTTTTTTCTTTCTTTTTAGAAATGTAATTTATCTATGTCTAACTTTATTACATCCAAGGGCTCAGATTAAACAGTTGAGCTCCTTTTATTAACTCTACCTATATACTTATTTGTAAAGATTAAATAGTTTGGTCAGATTTTATTCTCTATCTATAAACATGAAATTTAAAACATGAAGTAGCCAAGTGTAATCATTTTGACTATCCGTGGATTGTGGCAAAGGTAACAAGCTACACAAAATCTTTTTATTCTACATCAAAATAAATGGTAGTGGCATTTTGACTTGAACACTTTCATGGTATTTTTCTTTCTTCTTGGGGTTCATTTTTCATCTTTTCCAACTTTTTTCATTCTTTTTATCCTTTGACTTTTCTTTTTGGACATACGCTCTTTACATTTTTTTATTTCTTTTTTTTTTGAATATGGAAAACATTTGTAGAAAGCAAAGGTATGTACATATTATAGGTTTAATCTCAGACATTCAAGAATTATGACTCCTATTGGTATAGGAACCTAAGAGTGGCTCCACTTGGGGATGACATTTCTTGGTGAAATGTCAAGAACTTGTAGATCAATGGCCTTATAAAAATTTTCTTTAGTTACCTTGTGCTTTGTCATCCTTCATCCTGCTTTATTCATAATTATGATAGTAAATCCTTAAAATCTTATGGCCTTCTCTCTAGACTTCAACTCCAAACGTTTACAATCCAATCAAAACTAGACTTTTCAAAATAAAATATGTACAAATGGGAAGTGACCATTAGTAACTACATTCAAACTAATTTTTTATCATTCCACTATTTACTAGCCCACTTCCTTCTTCAATATCATCAAGTCCTCTTAGGAAGTATGCATTATTTCCTCTGTATGCATAAATGACATAGGGACCTCTCCATAGGAAATAAAATTTCCCATGTTTACTGTTGCATCATTTCTTGAATCCCATTTCAAAACTTCATCTCCTAGATAGAAATCTTCTGACTTGGTTCTTTTGTCAAAAGTTTTCTTGATTCTTTCCTGCACAACTTGGGATCCAATCTGAAACTAAAAGGTGCTGCAACCTTGAAACCAAATTAGTAAATCATCAAGACCTTAGAGCCTTTTGCTTGGATTCAAATATTTTATGATTTATTTCATAATCTAATGAAACTGAATTAAATCAAACTGAAATGCTACCAACTCTATATTGTTAAACATTAGGCTGACTTAAATAATACAAAAATGCCAATGAATCCAGTCAAGCAACTACATAAACAAATGGACTTCTTGATTGATTGTCAGTAAAGATAGAAGCATAGTTTGATCATGTACCCACATAATCAAAACTATGATATATAAAGGCCATTACTGATGTAATTGGTCCTCATGGAGAACAAGTTAAAGAATTTGAGCTGAGAAGAACCTCCATATAATATGCTATAAGATCAACAAAAGTGTAAAGTACAATAGTGTCTTCTAGGCCTTCAATGTCTAATTGATCAGATGTATCCTGAACACTAAACCCTGAAACCACTTCTTCAGTCTCACTCTCGAAAGCATAATCATCCTCAATCTGCAAATCAAAGTGTAGTACAATTTCCTCTTAGTTTGGAGAAGGAATATTTTGTAAGAATTCTTTAGGATCTCGGAAATTATATGACTGAATTTGAGAATTAAAAAGTTTAATTTCATTTTCATATTTTTTAGCAACTAACTCAAGAACACACGCTTTAGCTTCATTAGAGTATTTTCATGATTTTACAATTATAAATACAACTCTTAAAAAAGCTTCATCAAGTTGAAATTTTGATAACTCAACCTTGAATTCTTTTAAGATTTCATGAAATGAAAGATTTTCCACAAACCCTGTCATCCTGTATCACTATTAATGCTTTGGAATATAGATTATTTGGTTGTGGAATTGCTTTGAAATTTGAAGCTCTGGATCTTTGAACAATGGAGTTTTGATTATTTGAGGCTTCTTGATTGGAAAATGATAATCATAAGAGTTAGAAGAATGATGCTCAAATGCGTAAGGAGATTTTATATTTACAATTTCCAAAGGAAAATAATTAAACACTAATCTAAGATCTTCTCTAAAATACTATATACATTGAAAAACATTCTTGATGAGAAGGAACGTAATGTCTTGGATAACAATCCAAGTTAAAAGCCTGATCTTTTCACATAGTTTTTTCAGGTTCATTCCTCCAGTGGAGTCTTCATTGTAGAATTGATTTTGGAGTCACCAGGTGGATGATTTTAACCTTTGTGTGTCTGATCACTATCCACCATCATAGATCAGATTTAAACCTGCAAAACAATTCTAAAGAAAATGTTAGTTCTTCCTAGAGGAGTCACCACTATGTTATCACTTAGAATTTTCTGAAGGTTAAAGAAATAAATTTCTAAGTAAACAACAAACCTACTTTTAGACTCAGGTTCTAGCCAACCTAAGTCCGAAGAGTGCCCTCTCTTTATAATTTAATTTTGTTTTCGTGGGATTTTAGGCTAGTTCTTAGGTCTTATGATGATTTGGTTTTGATTGGGTGGTCGAATTAAGAAAACAAATGGGTAGAACAAGTATTTATTCCATTCGGCTATGGGGTCAATAAAAGAGTGGTTTAACTGGATCAAAATAATTACTAAAGGAAGATCTCATAGGGCAGGCTAGCACAAAAAAATCAAATCAGTAGGTTCAAGTGCACGAGGTAGTCCTAACCAAGGTAAAAGGGCAATGACGAATCCTTAAACCAGGATCAAGATGAAGAAAAGAAGGAGATCAGTAGCAAAGGGAAACTAAGAATCCTTTACTATGTACCTAAGGGGCGGTAAACTATGGAAGTAAGGGAAAAATTAAGAATTCCCAAGCCAAGAAATTTTAGCAAAAAACAATGAGAAAGTAAACTTTCAAAACATAGAGCATTAAATCTAATTCTGAGATATCATTCCTTGTTTACTATTCAGATTTCATAGAGAAAACATTTGAATATTTATAACATGACTAGAAAACAATAATTAAAGATGAAGAGATAATACTTATTTGGTTCCAATTGTGCACAACATTCGAGTGAAATGTCTTTAGCTTTATTTCATGACCTAGCAAAACTAGTCCACTCTTGAATACAATAGCTCCTTAGCTTGATATAAAATCACTACAGAAATGTAATCTAATCCACCCAAAGTACTTTAGATGAAGAATTATTTATACTAATTCTAAACTGAAATATCTTGAAGCAATATCAAGATTGGTTTTACAAATATCTCAAACTATTGTACATTAATAAAACTTAAGTAAAGGGCACTCAAAACTAATGAATCTACTTGGCACTATTTTTACGGATTTATGGTGACAACTAAGAGAAATTTTAATTTGATAGAAACTCTGAATTGATGATGACGCTTCCAACTCACTAACTGCCTCCTTCCTTTGTGCATTCTTCCCGAGGAATTCTACAAACTTAGCATCCAATGATATGCTTGAATATCTCAATCAGAGCTAGATATGTAAAAATTGAGAGAGGTTATTGTATATAAGAATGATTTTGAGATAAACCTCTCTCATTTTCCCAAAATGTAGCTCCCTCTATTCCCAATATTCTCTGCACAAAGATGTCAAAATAGGACTTTCCATAAACTCAAAATTAGGCTGTGAAGAAATGCACATACCTCACTTTTGGTAATATCTATGTAAAAACCGAGATAGGTTTCTGTAGACCGGACTTTCAGGAACAAAGAACGCCTCCAGGTTCTCAAAATATGTCTTGTATTGGCAACAATAGTTTTTGCAACAATGTGACTTAAATCGAAATTTCTGAAGAATGTACCATTTCTGCTCTAATTTCATCTTTTAACCTTAAATTTCTTTTAACTATTTTTCACGTTTACTTTGGATAAAATTCATTGTTGCTGTTGAAAGTGGTTTCATATATGTTTAACCCTTACTGCATCCATGTTTACTTTTACTCTTACCTCTCTGTTTCTTCATCTGTCTTCACTTTGACATGAATCTATGTGCTTTCTAATTGTCTTCCCTGCTCTTTATCTTCATGCTAGCTGATTTATTTGACTTAGTATTCAATCTGATACTCTTTACCATTGATACACTTTGACTGTTTTTTATTGTTTCCTTTTACCTTCACTGTATATTTTAGGTTTTTACTGTCAATTTCAACAGTAAGTCATTTAATTCCATGTTTCATTTGCTTTTCTTTTAACTGTATGTTTTATTTTCCATCTCTATTTGAATAGATTTCATAACTGTCTCGGAGTAAACAGGTCTTATGACTAGTATTAAGGTTGTTTATCGAAGGTTGCAGTCTTCTGATCGCCTGTAAAATAAAACAAACTATTAGTAAAACATCGGGTTGACAAGGAGGGTCATTAATGGATTTATCGAGCTCTATAGTTCTGTGGAATGAGTCTAAAGTGATTTCGTGAGGTAAACCATGCTTGAATTGGTTAGTAGAGGCTTCATGTGGAGCAGAAGGGTTTCATAAGTTTACACAGTAGAATGGGTAAAGGGCAAGAATAGCTAGGCTCTTGTGGTTTGAACTTTAACAGGCAAATTTTTAAAATATGGTGCAAGCTAAACAGTATATGGTTTGTTGCGTAGCGGGTGGGTGGTAAGAGGTTTGTATTGCATTGCTTTTGGGATAAGGTGGTTTTGGGCAGAGGCCAGCTGATGACATTCATTAGGCACCACATAGCATTGGGGCTCAACAAGAAACCACCCATATCAGGCATGTAAAAGTCGACCTTCAGAGGCCGCCCGATATGAGCATTGACCGTTGGATCAAAAGGGATTAGATCGTATGGTGATCAGCGTGATGATTTGATATTAAATTTAATGGAGGGGCCCAACAGGGTTTTAATGTGGCAGTATTTAATTAATGAAGGATTGGTGGGGACAAATTATTAATTAATCACTGATTGATTAATTAATCTCTTTTATTCAGCGATGGGTATTGGTTATTACTTAGCCACTGATTGACCTAATCAACCCATTATGTATTCACTAATAAATTTTATTTTTCAACCTTCTAGGATGGGATATTAAAATTAAAAGGGTTTAATAAAATAAACAGGAAAGGGGTATTTCTGGGGTTTAATACATAAAGTTAGAATTTTATATGAAATGAATGTGGAAAAAGGAAGTGCGCTAAGTATAATGTGTTTTGAAAATTATTTACTTTTCACATAGAACATTATAACTTAGGCTAATTACATTTTCTGGGTTTTCATAAAAAAGGGTATCCATGGGGGTGATCACTTTTCTAAGGTTTTATCCTTAGGGAAAATAGAATGTTTAGGGAAAATGAGTGAATTATGGAGGGGGTGAATGTTTGTGAGAGGACTTTTAGTACTTAGTACCTATAAATTATTGGGCCAAGGGTCTGGTCCCTCCAGAATTTAGAGAAATGCTTTCAGCACCTTTAACTTAAGGTTTTAGGTGCTTTAAGACTTTTCTTTGAAATTAGTTAAGTGAAAAATGTAATGAGTGAGGGAGGTTAATCAATTTACTTTCTATACTTTGGTAAATGCTCAATTATCATCCATACTTTTAGAAATTTGATGATGAAGGTAAATGATATGATCTTATCTAATTAGTCATCACAATTCTACAACCATTTAACTACTTGTCCATCTACTCATCCTACCATTTTTTCTACTCTTTATTAGGGTGCACTTAAGTTGGCAAAACCTCATCAAAACTTATTTCTTTTCTTTTACAAAATTAATCTATCTATGTCTAACCTTATTACATCCAAGGAATCAGATTAAATAGTTGAGCTCCTTTTATTAACTCTACCTATCTACTTATTTGCCAAGATGAAATAGTTTGGTCATATTTTATTCTGTATCTATAAACATGAAATTTAAAACATGAAGTAGCCAAGTTTAAACATTTTGACAATGCATGGATTGTGGCAAAGGTAACAAGCTGCACACAATCTTTTTATTCTACATCAAAGTAAATGATAGTGGCATTTTGACTTGAACACTTTCATGGTCTTTTTCTTTCTTCTTGGGGTTCATTTTTCATCTTTTTTGACCTTTTTAATTCTTTTTTTCCTTTGATTTTTTTTTTTTCGAACATACGCTCTTTACATTTTTTTTTTTTTTTTTTTTTTGAATATGGAAAACATTTGCAGAAAGCAGAGGTATGTACATATTATAGGTTTAATCTCAACCATTAAAAAATTATTACTCCTATTGGTATAGGAACCTAACAGTGCCAAAGTACATAGATAAGAGTAAGACTCCCAAGCAAACCCTTCTGCTGCCAAATGAAGTTATTTTCGACGAACCTTGCTTCACACGAGTGCTGATGCTGAGACATGAAGACTAGGACTCGGCCAATCATGAGAAGATGCCACATGTGGCAATCGAGCAGTTGATGCACCATATCATTGATACAAACTCTAGAATGACCACATTGAGACCATGGAGGCGGCTCTGAGGAGTAGACAAGGTAGGGTTGCTCAACCTATTTTGGGTTCCACACTACAACCGCACCCTTGTGACAGTTTTGGTCATTAAATAGATGTTTTGATTTGTGCATGATGGGTGTCTATGGTTGGAGAATCCAATACCCATAGCGGATAGATTGATTCACCGCATAACATGATTGTCATATACAGGTAAGAATTAGGACATGATATTTGGTGGAAAAGGTGGTTAATGGGCTCTCACGGAGTCTATGAAGGAAAAATTTAATCTGGTGAAGAAGCCACACGATTATCCAATATCCAACATCCGCGACACTGCCGTGAAGGTAGCCACGTATAACCTAGTAGGGAAACTGATGAGGAAGTGTCATATGGATGAGGTTTCGGTGCCTTTCATCATGCTAATAGCACAGTGCACTAAAGGTGTCTAGTTCAACTATTTGAACTACCTCCACGGAAAGTTCTTGGTGAACTGTCGTGAAGGATAGGAGCTCAAAAAGACATTCCACTGTGTGTGGATCTTGCTGTCAATTGTGTTGGTAGCGTGGGAGCTGCTAGAGGACAACCAGTTCCCTTCAGTCATTCCCGACCTCCTAGAAGTAGCGAAGTCAGGGATAACACGATATTTTGGATCTTGATGCAGATGAAAATCCAGATGGCCTTCAACCACAAACCACGATTATCGTCTACGGTGTACACCAACCTGTACGGCTACGCCGAATTTAAAGCAGACTTCCATTGAGTATCCATCATGGTGCAGAAGGACCCTGCGCAAAAATTGTACGACTTGCCTTACCTGGCAATGGATGATGCCATTGATGTGGTGCTTGATCAATGGCCAGTAGAGTGGCACACTACCACAGACTTGGCAGTAGGCGAGAGCAAGTCTTCCTCGCTAAAGAAGAAGGAGGAGGCCAACCTTAACATGGCATAACTAGACGAAAAGAGAAAAAAGGAAGCTGATGATAAGGCCTAGGTGGAGTGCGAGGTCACACAGCAGACAGGGAAGTAGATAGGTGGGACAAAGTGGGGCTCTAACAAAGGAAGGAGGTTGCCTTCACTTGAGACTGAGGAGGAGATAGAACAACATGGCGCAGACCCCCAGGAGACATCTTCTTGATTCAAGCACTCAAGGGAGCTAGAGAAAGGAGGGCCCAGGAAGAAATCAAAGGTGACTAAGACCTCACTGGACCCCATCACATTAACAAAGGGTGACTTGCATGATATTGGTGACATAATGAGGGTGGTCACCACTAAGGCCTTGTAAAAATTTGAGCAACAACAACAAATATTCGTGGGGGCTATCCAGATAGGGTCACTAGAGTTGCAGTCTGGCGCATCACAGGCTAGCACAGTATCTACCAGCCTGGCTATCGGCACTTATCAAAGGCTACTGAGATGTTGTGCGTGAAGGCCTCCAGTGCAATAGTGCTACCTGATGGAGCACTGACCACAGAGAATGAGATTGATAGGCCCATTGTTAGTGCCCTAAATGGAGTAAGGTTGAACCTAGCAATGCTCCCATGTGAGGCGCTCCACCTATTATAGGATGGAGTGATTACAGAGTTGAGGGCTTGTGCGCATCGTGCCCTCCAGGTGATTAGTGAACAACGAATCAACAACAAGCAGATTTCCCTATAAAGAAGTGCGACCATCTCCACTGAGACCGAGGTGACCAATCAGAGAAAGCACATTATGCATGTCGTCGAGGAAGGATGTTGAATGGTCCTAGAGTTGGCCATTCCAGAGGAGGAGCCAATCAAGGTATGCATCCATAAGCTAGCCACGGGGGTGAGCGACACTCACTAACATGGCACAGGTTCAGTTGGAGTTGAACCTAAAAATTACGGAGTTATAGTTGACAGCCCAACCTTCAGCTCTACTAGAAGTGAAGAAACAATGGGTGACCACTGTCACAGAAGCAGTAGCGGTGGTGGATAGTGCAGTAACAAACTGCACCCAATTGTTTTAGTAGTCATTGAGGTCTTGACTAGCATGCAAGAGGACCCCAATGTACAATGGCTAGAGACAGAAGCACGTGAGCTACAACATCGCTATGATGAGGTTAAGGGCATAGTGCAAACCATTGCACTGACACAAAGACTGGCCAAGCTATAGGAGGCCAAGCAGCTGAAGGAACAGGTGGATGCAGTGCTGCACAAGGAAGCAGTATTGAAGGAAAGACTAAAGCCCTAGCTGGATGAGGCTAAAATAGTGACAAGATCTATCAAAGGCATTCTTGCAACTCTGCAAGCAATGCAGCAAAATCTTCAAGCCAACAATGCAGGAGCAGTGACCGAACAGACACTGGAGGATGCAACGCAGGTGGACACATAGTGTATGTCTAAGGTTGCAGTCATATGAGTCGATCTAGAAGGACCTCGTGCAAAGATCTCTATGCTTATCAAGTGACTCGAGGGTGAGTCATGATGTTTGTGTTGGGGGCTTGTTGGGAGCGAGATCCCCTAAGGATAGTTTTGGGGCTAAAAGCCTATGCTTTGGTCAAATTTTGTAATAAACTTGTAAATACTCCACATTTTGTGGTTATGGAGCACGAAGGTGTCATCAGTCACAAAAGGTTGTCTGCGCTTAGTTTTGTAAAGTAAATTTGGTTTTAAAAGATCTACCCATGGTTCGCATACCATGGGATTATATAAAAAGAGCTAAGCTCCAAGTAGTTTGAGAGTCATATCATGTAAGAGAGTCATAGCTCGGAAGTAACAATTCTATGTTTTGGGTCATAGCATAGATAGAGGCTCTGCAGCTGAGTGCAGAGAGGCCTAGTGTAGAAGTCTATAACTGAGTGCATGGACCCCTGCAACTATGTGCGCAACGCAAATAGAATCTATAATTGCTTGAAGGTATCAATAAAGAGAAGTATTCTACAATTTATTTGTCTTTGTTCCGATTAATGCATCTTGTTAGTTTATGTATGAATTTCCTTTATAATGCTTATATGGTGCGTGAATTAATGTAATTATGTTGGATAACTGAAGGCAAATAACAAAATCTATCTACACGGTGCTAATTGTGAGTATCTAATAAGATAATTAGGATTCTTAAGATAACTTGACAATGTGAGCAACATGTTGCTTTAGCAGTGCGAAATTATCTTAATTGAAGGTCAAGGCTATGCAAAGGTCACCTGTACCCTTTTGCAGAGATATCAAAGGGAGGAATAAGGGGTTAGGTAGAAAGAGCCCTAGAACTAAGTGACCTGCACAAAATCAAGAATAGAAGGAATAAAATGAAATCATGACCATCTCAGGGTGCGGAAATGTGGTTCCAACATCCCCCCATACTGCTTCGGGTGAGACTTCAGTCCGCACTCCATGGGCTGATGCTGAAAGGGCCAGTAGTGTAGGGATTTGTTTGGCTAATTAATGATGAATTTGGGTCAGGCCCCAATATGCCAACAATTTTTTTATCTGTCAAACAAAGAAATTATAAATTATAGGGTTGATCACATCAAGGGCTTTGTTATGAAAGGATTGAATAGGAGGTGCAATAAATAATGGTATCAAGTAGATTTGATCAAAAAGTTGAATATTTAGGGGATAATTTGTAATGAGTTTATATGTATGAAGTGATACTTGTATTAAAATCCATGTGGCATCCCATGCAAATTTAATAAAATAATATAATTTTACTCACCAAAGCAAGTGTTCATTATAAAGATTGTAAATTTCAGATCAAGAAACTGATGGTAGCATTTACTTACAACTACATACCTACATTACTTCTTCAAGAAACAAAGAATAATGAAGGGATCCCTTTTCTTCACAACACCCTTTGCAAATTCCACATTGTAAGGACCGTCGAATGAAACTGGTCCATACAAGATCCCATCCTCTGCCACGATACCTCCTTTGCATTCAGAATGTCTTTGACCTGCAGTGTGGCTTTCTTTTGAATCCCATGCAATCCAAATCCCAAACCAAAACTAACTGATATGGTATTCATGTCTAATACCAAACTCACACACATAAAAACTTAGGACCTGTATTTACTAATCATGGCCTTCATAGTGTACCTTAATTCCTCCATGTTGTAATACACTTGCAAGGCACCTCCTAATTTAGCCTAGTTCAAAGCCTTCATTCCTCTCTCAAGAACCTTCATCTCCTCTGATCACAATCAGTTCCCCGCTTCCATTAACCAAAGGATCTTCTTATTGACAACCTCGATGCTAAACATATCCCCTTCCTTTCTTAGGGTTTTAATTTCATTATACATTTGAAAAACTTTAATGAGGTCCAACTTGATTCTATCACCTTCAAAATCCATCAATTCTCTCAACTTTCTCACGTTTTTTATAACACCAATAATGTTCTACAAAATATCAATAGCCTCATGGCCAGGGAATATGAATTCGAGGCACTACCGTGTAGGTCTAGAAGAATGTAGGTCTGAAATGGATTGACGAATGTGCCAGTGTAGATCTTGTGATAATTTAGAAAATGGAAATGCAGGAAGAGAAAGGGAACGAGATTCAAATTCGAAGAGGTGTGAATGTGTGCAGGTTGATGTTTAATAGTGCTTAGTATTTCTTGTTGACTATGACTCACAAAATTTTACCTTCCAAATCCGTTGAAAATTAGTACTTCCCCTCTTTGAATAAGGACAAAAGAATTTTTGAGGTGGGGAATCTAGACTTGTCAAATCTGAAAGGAGCCATCGAGAGTATGCCTCTACTCCTCGAAGGAAGGAAGAGAGAATTTCTTTGGGTAAGGGAAGGAAGTTTTGTTGAATCCTTAAAAGTAGAATGAGTATGTTCCAACTCTCAAAGTAAAGCGTAGTTCTTCAACAGTGGGAGGGAGGGCTTGACTAGCCTAAAGTCAGAACCAAAAACGAGAAATTTCCCTTTTTGAGGAAAGGAATGGAGTGTTTCTAAAGAAAAAAAAGGAGTAGGCACTTCGACAAAGTGAAGGAAAGGAATGGGGAGATGCTGAAGAAAAGAGAAAAAGGATTAAGCACTTCGACAGAATGAAGGAAAGGAATGAAGAGTTGCTGAAGAAAAAAAGGAGTAAGTGCTTTGACAGAGTGAAGGGAGTGTTACTTTGGCTTGATGGATAATCACTGTGTGACTAAATTTCCTACACATATTCTTATATAGGTTGAATTTTTAATATAAACATGGATACTTTATTAAAATGTTTCCATGTGAAATTTTGGTGAGTAATTTTTGATATTTTGTTGGGGGGTTTAATTTGAAATTTTGTGGAAGCATGTTATTTTTCAATGATTTGACAAAATATTAATATTTTAAAATAAAAAATAAAGACTATATTAGTGAATAAGGTTGTTATATTTTGTAAATTTAAGTTATATTTTTTAAAATAAGTATGTTTGTTTCTATGCATGTCTTTTACCTACATTTATGGAGAAAGACGAGAAGGTTGATTTGTCCAAGTTTTTTTAATTATATTAACTTTTCCTCCTCCATTTTTTTACAACATAGATGGGAGATTTACTTCATTGAAAGGGTGTGCGCTTCAATAGAATAGATTGGATTGGTAATGGGATCACCTAAATAAGCACATAGATTATCCCATTATTTTCTCTTGCACTCTTTTCTCATTAAACAAAGTAGCTTCTATTTATGTTGGAAGGATGAAAAAATCGTGGTTTTAATTGCTATATTTTCATTCTCAACCTCTTAATCCAATGCAATCACAATCAAATATTGTAGAACAATCAAGAATTCAACAAAAGTAATTGTAGTGTTTGAAGCTAAACCTAATAACATGTTTGATTCAAAGGAATCATTTCAATTATTGATGCAGCTACAACGAAATTATGCCAATTCATCCAATATTGGATCTTAAATGACTAAGAAAACTCAAGATTGTGGATATTTCATATTTATGTGTTGAAAATAATACTAAGAGGGGGGGTGAATCAGTATTATCTAGTCCTTTTGTAGGAATTTACAGGGTAAGTTCCTCAGACAGAATACCAAAAGGACACCGCTCACAAACAGATCACAGATCAATACACCAGTAT
>APFE031685377.1:30496-57845 GCA_000404065.3 Pinus taeda | reverse complement strand
AGAAGTCATTATATGGCCTGAAGCAGTCGCCTCGGCAGTGGTATAAGAAGTTTGATTCTTTCATGTTGAGTCAGAAATATGTTAGAAGTGAATATGATCATTGTTTTTATTTTAAACAGTTGAATAATGGCATATTCATTATCTTGGTATTGTATGTTGACGATATGCTTTTAGCAAGCAAAAGCATAGAAGAAATCAACAGGTTGAAGGCTCAGATGGAAAGGACATTTGATATGAAAGATCTAGGAGCAGCAAGACAGATTTTGGGCATGGAGATTTTCAGAGACAGGAGCAATGGTAAGCTATGGCTATCACAACAAAAGTATATTGAGAAAATACTTTTGAGGTTTGGTATGGATAATGTGAAGCATGTTTCAGTCCCTTTAGCTTCCCATTTTAAGCTTTCTTCGAGTTTATGTCCTAATACAGATGAAGAAAAGGATTATATGTCTCGAATTTCATATGCCAATGTAGTAGGGTGTTTAATGTATGCGATGGTTTGTACTCGACCAGATATTTCACATGCAGTTTGGGTTGTCAGCAGGTACATGGAAAATCTGGGTAAAGAACACTGGTCAACAGTGAAATGGGTGCTTCGGTACTTGAGAGGCACAAGTAGTTATTGTATTTCTTACAAAAAGAGTAGTGAATTTGTTTGCGGATATGTTGATTACGATTTTGCAGGTGATTTTGATAAGAGAAGGTCAACTTCAGGGTACGTCTTTACTCTTGCAGGTGGAGCTATCAGCTGGATGTCAAAGCTACAGAACATTGTTGCTTTGTCCACTACTGAAGCAGAATACATTGCTGCTTCTCATGCTTGCAAAGAAGCGATTTGGCTGAAAGGTTTGTTTGGTGAATTTGGTAGGTTGCAGGACAACATCAAGTTATTTTGTGACAGTCAAAGTGCAATACATTTGGCTAAGAATCCAGCCAATCATAGTAAATCAAAGCATATACCGATCAAGTACCATTTTGTAAGATAGGTTATCACTGAAAGAGGAGTCTCTCTTGAAAAGGTGCATACAAAGGAGAATTGTGCAGACATGTTCACGAAACCAGTTTTGTTAGAGAAGCTACGGTGGTGTTTGGCTTCTCTTGGCTTGTAGAAAAGATAAAGTAATAAAGAAACAGGGCATCAGGGTAATTGTTGTCAAGGTGGAGATTGTTGAGATTTTCTGTTTTAAATAAAATAGGCAAAAATCTCAGTAGGTGACAACAATAGGAATTTGTTTCTAGATTAGCTCTAGGTTGCTGGGAGAGAGTTAATGCATCCTATATTTGATGTGAGAGGATTTATGAGGTAGTCAGATCCTCCTAGCTATAAAACAGGTATCCATACGGATTGTTTGGTGTGTGAGAGTTAGTGAGGAATTGATTTAATTATGTAATCTCCTTTTTGATTAATAAAGATTGTCGATGTCTATGTTTGGTGGACGTAGCCCAGATTGGTTGGGTGAACCAAGTTAATTGTTGTGTCTCATGTGCATGATTTTATTTTGCTGAGTATATGTTTTAATCTGTTGTGCATCTTGGCTCTAACAGATTCTTCTCATCTATAAGGCCTACTAAATCAAACTTCAGTGCCAAATCAAATTCAAATCCAAGCCTTTCATTCTCCTGGGTTCTTCTTAAAGGAGTAAACCCATAGCTAACCGTTCTAACACCAAGTAGAAAAACTAAGACATGCACACACAAAGGAACAATTCTACTACACACTATAAATATATCACATATTTATGGTGCTTGTGAGATCCAACCAATTCTAAATATGAATAAGAAGTTGAGATATTATCTCAACATCCACCTACAAATTTACAACAAATTCTAAACTGAACATAGAATAATTATCTTCAAGTTTTTTCATCATATTTATTGAATATTATATTATTTTCATCTATGAAATATTTAAAAATATATATCTGATAAAAAATAATCAATTCACTGCGCATATATATATATATATATATATATATGTTATATATATAACTACGAAATAATAAAAAAAAAAAGGCAAATTACAGATTGCCAATTGTTTGAGTTAAATGGTATGATGGGATAAGTCTGTAAATCCTCCATGAAATGCATGTTATGCTACCCTCTCACACAATCGAGCAATCAACCTTCCATGCTACAGATATGAAAAACAAACGTGAGCATGTTCAATCAAACAATTAGCATGTCCATCTCACATTCAGTTCTCGAGGACCATCAAACTCAAAGGTTGAAATTTGGTAAGTCATGCTATGTAAATTTTTTATAACAATCCAATATTGTTTTATCAAATCTCAATGTAATTTAAGATGCCCAAATGTGTTAGATGCCAATCACATTGTTCTAATAAAACTCTCATCACCAAATTATTTAAGTCTCTTTATTAGTCCTTGCCTCCGGCATAGCAGGGACTATAAGTGTTTGATACGGCGTTGACTGACAATTAAACATTTCTTTGACCAAACATTTCACTTGCATACAAATATTTAACCAAAGTTTTTGCTGGAAATTTGACTGCACCAAAATTTAAAGCAAAGTTTTCAAATCGACCTCTTATTGGAAACTTCATGTTTCCCGAGGCAACTTTAGATGTACAAAGCGTTTTTATCCAAAGTTCATTTCCTAAATGCAGAGCATTTCTTCTTTGTCTATTTTGTTATATCCAAAGTAACTTTAGCTTCTTGTATGCTGCCACTGCCATTTTCTTGGATGCCACCTGTTCTTGTTGCCCTGACTTCTATCACAACTCTTTGATGCCACATGTTCTCATTGTGTATTCATCTAGAGAGACTGGCTGGTAAAGGAGACAAACACAAGTAAATGAGGCTATTGCAGGTAAATGAGATAGAATACTATTGCAGGTAAATGAGACAGAAAGCTATTGCAGGGCAGGTTATCTCTGAAGCTCACATCTATAGTCAGACACACTTCAAATGCCAAAGTTCTCCACTTCGCAAGTGAGGTTTCTGGTTTTTTCCCTGCCAAAGTTCTCCACTTTGCAAGTAAGGTTTCTTTTCTGTTTTCAATCTACAACATGTAGACTTAAACAACTCATTAAATAAATATTCATTCAATTCATTAGATTAGCAGAACATATATATGGAAAAATAGAGATTTGAAAACCCTTAGACTCCAGCTTCATCTGCATTAATTAGTCTCAGGTATTTGTTCACATAGATATTTTGTAATACAAAAATGCATACCAAACTGTAAAATGAGGTACTCTTATGAGGTTGTAAATAATATGTACCTATTTCTCTGCTTAATGTAGCGGCTGGTCCATTGGTCCATGACCCGACCTTGTGAATGACTTATATCGACTGAGTTTACCTCGTCATAGTAGCCAATGGTTGTTTTGGTTGGCGTAGTGTATGATTATTTCATGTCCCCTCTCGTCTTCACTAGTTCAGCCATAACATTGCCACTTATCGCATTTTGTCTTTAGCATAAGCGTTTTCAATGTTTTTGTTCTTTCTGTTACATTTTTCCCATGTTTCTGTTCTTCGTCTTACATTTTTTCTGTTGGCTAGGATCAACCTCATATTTGGCTTGGAGTTTCTTCTCAAGGAGGCCCAGGACTTTGCCCAAGGATTTCTACATATTTTTCTATCTTTCTATTATTCTGGTACACTCAGGAGAATGCACTGAAGGTATTATGGTGCGCTCAAGAGAATGAGCAAAATACCAAAATTCTACTATTTTTTGCCCAAGGATTTTTGTGCGTTTGTGTAAGACGTATATTTTCTGCTATTCTAGTGCGCTATGGAGAATGAGCTGAGCTGAAGGTATTCTGGTGTGCTCATTCTACTATTCTAGTTGCGTTTAGGAGAATGAGAAGAATACGGTGTTCTGGTGCACTCGAGAGAATGAGCCGAAATTGGCAAAGCATACAGAGTCTACAAGAAATAAGAAAAGCCGAAATTGGTAAAGCGTACATAGTCTAAAAGCAATAAGCAGAGATTGCAAACAATAAGCAACAAGTGAAGAAAAGTGGCGAGAGAGAGTCTAACTTACTGTTTGTTGACAAACTTTCTATTCATCTATGCTCTTCATTTACTGTTTTTCCACTATTGCTTATGAATTTGGCTAATTGACATGCAAAATGTTTTTCCACTATTTCTCACGAATTTCGCTGACATGAAGAATTCACGAGACGTTGAGGAGATGCTTGTAGGGAGGAAGTTGAATTGATAGGTTGCAACCATCCATAATTCATAGAACATCTCACGAAAATTCATCTCAAATCCCCAAGCAGTGGCAAGAGGGTTGTAGTTGATTCAAATAGAACCTGATTTTTCAGTTGAATTGATAGGCTGCAACCGTAGAGAATGAAATACAGCATCAAATCCCCCAAGCAGTGGCAAGAGGGTTGTAGTTGATTCAAACCGAACTTGATTTTTCAATTTTTGTTTCAGCTTCTTCAGAACAAGTTTTCGTAGATATTTATGATTTAGATATAGAAGGTACAACTACCATCTTTCAGAGACCTTTGCGACTTCAGAGGTGCTACACATCTGTAACCTTGCTAATGTTGTTCCCACACGGCAAACGAAATCTGCGTCCAGAAATATGTGTCATACATGCAGAAGGGTCACACATATGTAACCTTGCATGGAAAAATGGGGCCATGTAGTATTTTAGAGACTCAAATAAAAGATGGCGAGGTGTCAATCCTTGATGTGCCCAAGACGTGCAGGTTCCGTGTAGCTGCCTATCTCTTAGCGCTCTCCTCCTGTGCTGAAGGTACACGCTATCAAATAACCAAAACACATTAATAAGTTTGTGGAAATCAACAAGTTATTATTTTTAATTAAAAAAATTCAATAATGTGATTTTTTATTTAAATTTAAATGAGCGTTGATTTTTAATGTGGTGTTGTATATTTTATTAACTTTTAAAATTTGTATGTCGAAGGATTTGTGCTTCTACATGGCAAGTAGGTGTCGCCTGTTGGATATCTTAAAATGCCTCATGAATATTGTTGTGCCTTACAATCACTTGTATTCAAGGCATCACAAGAATTCATACTAACGAGTGTGTGCTTCATGAAGGATTTAAACCGAAGTCATCTCACGGTACATATTCACTACCCCCGTTCCATTGTCATCAATCCATCATCGTTTAATCTTACTAAAGCATCAGATTATTTACAGGTTGATTGAATTTATTTACAGGTTATCAAGTGATGTGAGCCCGCAGAAGAATTTTAAACTAATGAGAGCGAGTTGATCCAGAGTATTCACAAGAACCTAACGAAAAGCATATTCCAATAGTAAAAAATTAAACCCAAGACTTTCAAAACTTCCTCTTGCTAGATTTTCTAACCTCCATAGGGCCGCATAGAATATCAAAACATGATCGCTTCAAAATGTGCCAGAAATATGTGTGTTCCATACATACCTAATAAGCAAAAGAACTTTAGGCCTATAGCAGCTCTTGCATACCTTAGCGGGGACTACCGCTGCTTGCAAACCTTGTTTTATTTTATTTCACACAATTGTATGGAATAATAAATTTCATCATGGTTATGGCAAGAAAAGTCCTTTTATGGGATAATGATATGATATTTTTTAATTTCTTTTTTATAAAGTTTGACTCGGGTAGAGGTTGAATCAGGGTTAATGATGTGAATTTCCGCTTTTCAATTTTGAAAAAGATGTAAGTCAAAGTATATGGGAAAATTGTTGGGGAAGATTTACATTAAAAAATGGTAAAGTTTGTGATTAATTTAGGTTTTTTAATCATTTTAAAGTTTGAAAGTTTATGAGTACGAATTTGTGGAATGTATTATTAAATATATTTCACACTTATTATCCATGTGGTAAGCAGAAATATTGTGGAGTGCATTATCAAATATATTTTACACTTATTATTCCTGTCGCAGGCAGAGATATTGATCCTGGTGACTTTAAATTAGTTTTGGTTGTGATTAAAAATTAAATGACTATCTCTAAGATTAACATTAACAAAACAATTCAAGTTATTGTTTAAGAATATTTTATTTTATTTATTTAATATTTCATTAGTTGTCATCTTATTTATCTTATTGTGTAATGATTCTTAGTTTGTACTCCTCGTCTCGGGTGCCATGGAATGTTGTACAATTTAGTATCTAATTAATATTGTGTAGATATGTTATGGCGATGGCGCTGACAGGTTCATCAAATTACCTAGTGCAAGTCTGTCGGATCTCTGGAACACAATACTACCATTGTGTGATCCAGGAAATTGGATGGTCCAATGGAGCCTACATGATATAACTTATCCATCATCTTTGCATGGCTAGTAGATTGTGTTCTCGGATGGTGATAAGAAAGTGACATGTTTGTCATCAAAGGCATATGTTGCAATCTTGATTCCTAATTGTTGGTCAGTTATGCTATATCGTTAATATATATTTATAAATAGATCTTCCTCTAAACCAATTAGAGGTAGAGTGTTGGTTGCATGAACGTTCTAACCTTCTATAGTTAGAACCACTGCTCTGTAATACTCTAAAGCAATCTCCATGTTGCCTGTGAAATTGAATTACTTAGTATTTCTATTTAATTAAATATTCATCCAAGATTTTGAATTGTTAATGCAAAATTGGCAGGCTGATTTTCTTCCTAACTGTGCAACTAGTAGAAAGACCACCCTTAATTTTCATGCAAATAACAAAGACGCCACCCTTAATTTTGATGTTGATCCATAGAAAATTGATATTTCAGACAATATGATGAGATATCAACCTTCATCTGTGATTTTTTATTTTCTTTGCAAGTCCATCCAATCCTTCCAATCTAATTCCCTTTTCTCCAACCCTGATATTTCAGACAATATGATGAGATATCAACTTTCATATGTGATTTTTTATTTTATTTGCAAGTCCATCAAATATGTCCAATTTAATTCTTTTTTCTCCAACCTTATTTCCATATGTTTTGTGTGTTTTTATTAGAGAAAAGCAACTCGTACTATGGATATTTGCCAAAACTAATGGATGAATTTGTTGAGATAATGTTACCTTCCAATTTAATGAGTTTAATTATCCTAGTTTAATTATATTATAAAAACTATATATTTTCGAAGATTCTAATTTTACATTATCACTCTTATAGAACCCATCATGCATATATTTGATGGGATAATAAGCTATATGTGTGTGAGAGTTATTTTTCAGCATTATATATATATATATATATATATATATATATATATATATATATATATATATATATATTATATATATAAACGATTTAACTATAATATAACAATTGGGTCATTCCTCTGGGAAGAACTACCCTCCTGCCTTTATTGTCTTGGCTATGCTCCATCTGAATTAATGTTAGACGATTCAAATGTCTTCAACCATTGGAACTAGTGCCTATCTGATTAACTAATTAACTAACTAAAAATTGTATTCGCATCTCCCTCTCAAATCTCTCATTCAACATCATAGCTCAACTGGGCACAAGCATATCAATATGCGGGTGAGAAAACAATTAATAAGGATCAGCCAATTAACACTGAAAGAATAAATATTGGTGTTTATTGCAAATTGGTTGCAGTTTACAGAAGAGGGTCGGTCTTCATTTGGTTAAGCTGTTGAGATTGGTATTGTGTGTTATTCGAGGCTTCAATCGCCAAAATTTCATGGGGTTATGTGTCCTGCCAAAGAAGACTAGGAGTGCTTCGAGGTCATAATTTATTTCCCTCATCCCTTGTTGGAGTGCTTGGGTGTGGCATATTTTGATCTATCTCTTTAAGGGAAAATCATGAATTTATCAAATTCGGCATCCACATCCAACGCTCAAAGGTAGCACGACCTTGACACTCATATCTCTTGTAAGTTATTTTTCCTTATCTTTCATTTTCTCTCTAGAGACTGTAAATGTAAACACCTCACGATTATTGAGGGGAAGCATAACCTCTTAGTATTGTACTTGCGCAAGTATTTATGCAAATTATGAAACCCTCCCTCCATAACTAACTTTTTTTTAGTTTTTTGATGAATTTTTATCTGTGTCTTGATCCCATAAGACATTTCCAATGAATTCGTATTTTGTTCATTGATCCCACAATTCGAACATTGATCTCATCACTCAAACTGGGAATTAGAGTGTGGTGTAAGATGTTAGAGTCAGTATTTGCATACTGACATCAGTGATCAAAATCTCTCTTTTATATCATATTAGGGTCCTGTTTGAAATTTTTTGCATTCCACTTAGGTCATCGTGAAAAAAATTGTCCAAAATCACTTCCCCTCTCAAAAAGTTTGTATATGTTAGCACACCTTCATGTGTCTTTCTGGGTATCCATTGACCATGAAGGCTCGTTTCATCATATTTTATCAGTCAAATCCACCTGAAATTTAGTCATTTGAGGTTCCATTAGGTCACCTAGGCTTTATTTTACCAAGGTCCAATAAATCACCATCTCACCACATAAGGTCAGCAAAATATGAGAGTGAAGTAAATAATATCTTTTAAGTTAAATCAAGCTTTCCAAAGCATGCAACCATGGTTACTGAAAGCCCCAAATTTGATTTCAAGAAGGGAATTTATTCCAGTTTGTAAATTTTAACTTCAAATTAGATGTAATAATTTTCATTTTTATTTATGTAATTTTATGTCTATTATATGTAATAAGTTACTTTTCAGTTGCATACTCAATTCTATTGCCAAAAGCATCCAAGTAAAAGTAAAAAATCAATATTGCCAAAGCATCATCCACCTGTCAAGAGCAAAAAGGTCAGAAAGTAAAAAATCATTAATATGGAAATTTGGAAATGACAAGAAACATTACAAAGTGGGTGTGAAACTCATAAATTAAATTCCATCCAAGTATAAAGGCTCTCAAGGCACCCATAAAACTTCATTTGCAATATAGCACTCTTAAAACTCCTCACCAAAAGAAATTTGTCGATTTTAAGGCGAGATTGGGCAAAACAGAGCAAGAGGGCACTTTTAGCAGGGTCGTTGGGCGTTTAGCCGGGTCATTGCATGTTTGACTGGGTCACTACGCATTTGCCAGAGATTCCAGTGTAAATTACAACGGTGTTGCGCTCCTATAGCTAAAGGGCGCATTTTCCTGGGTCGCTGCGCCTTTGCCTGGGTTGTTGCGCGTTCGCCTGGAAGGAGCAAAAATGTGCTAGAACCTCCTCCATCACCACCAAACTTACGAAATTGGTCATCATATACTTCAGCAAACAAGGTAGGTGGCCAAATTATTCACTCCTTCCCTCCATTGTTCATCTACATATGGTTTAAGTTGTTTGTTGTCATTCCCAAAATCAAACCCTAGTAATACGTTCCCACCATCTCAAATCACATGTCCTAGCTTTCATTACCACTCCCCTCACTTAACAATTATCCCCTATCATCTCCCTCATTCCACACATCCTCATCCCTTCCTCATCATCTCTCCTCACATCATTCCATATTTCCCACGCCCACAATTCATTCTACCATCTCCCTAGGGTTTTGACAGAAATAAATCAAGGCAAAAGAAGAACACAGAAGTCAGAATGAGGAATAAAAACAAGAGGGGAGGAAATATAAGAAAGGAGGGAGAATCATCAGATATGAGCCAACCAACACCAGAGAGCTCATGGCATCTCCCATCACTATCACAAGCTTCAAACATATGGGTTGTTTTGAGTTTTGTGAGAAGGTGGAAAGGACCCATCATCATTTTGAATTGACTAGACAATCCATCATCAACCTCCATGACAACCAAGCAACCCTTGTTGGTGTCACCTTTACTATATCCTTTGCTATCATATTAGCTTTTACTAGGATCCCAAATGTTGGGGAAAAATGGTTTAAACAGGGAGAATTGGATTATTGCTACTATGAGCCATATCTTAAACTCAGCCACAAGAATTAAAGGAGGATTTTCCCTTTGTATTGCCCTCTAGACAAATATGTTCCTATAATGAAGATCATCATAAAGTACTTCACATGTGAGGGTATGTTTTCTAGGCTCTATTCCTATCATATTCGGTCACTCATGCATTTTACAAGAGTCAAAATGCTTAGTATTCCCTACTATCTTTACTGGGATATCGACAAGATGTCATACATTGCCTGAAGGAAAGATCGTGATCATCAAATGCATAGCATATTTCACCATTCTTTCATCAATATGATAGTCCTACACCACCTTGATTAGCTTAACGTTGCATGGGACACTTTCATATCCAATGATATTTTCATAGTCCCACCTATTTAGCATGGCCAAGAAGCATCTTCATCTTCTCATCCATCCACCTCCATTCCTCCACCTCATCCCATACATCATTCATCTTCATCTAATGAGTTAGCCACACCATCACCTCCATCATCACCATTTCATGAGCCTATTCATTTACCCGGCAGAATGAAGGCAGTAGGCATGAGCATATTGATCATGGTGAGAGTAGCAAGCCCAAAAGGGTTGGTTTAGGTACCTTGGCACATACCTATCAGAGAGGGAATAGGCAAGTGTTTTCCCAATTGATTGTGGGAGGGGTCTTGCCTTCTTCATCGACAAATCAAGTACATAAGGGTAAGAAAAAAGTTGTAGAGGCAGAGATCCAGCAGCAGGAGGAAGACCTCCATGAGATAGAGCATGATTTTCAATTAATTGACTCAGATGAGCATGATGATAATGAAGGCACAACTATTGTTATCAAGGAGAAGAATGCACTCATAGCAGAGCTCCAGGTCAACTTGCAAAGGGCCAAATGGATCATTTCCTACTATAAGCAGGAGAACAGGCAGTTTGAGGTCAAACATGAGCTCATGGAGATTCAGCTCAGAAAGGAAAAGAGAGAAGCTGAAAAGGCTAAGGCCTTACTTGATGAGGCATATGGTAGTATGGTGAGCAACTTGATGAACAAGTGCCAAGAAGAAGGCCAAGTACTAGAGGCCTAAAGAGATCTTTGGAGCAAGAAAGGAAAAGGGAGGTAGAGCTAGCCAATGAGCTCACCTTGAATGAGCAATTTGCCAAGATGGTAAATGAAAATCGAGAACATTTGCTTGAAAGGGTAAATGGTCATCTGGAGAGCCTCTTAGACAAGGCCAAGAAGGACAATGATATTCAAAGAAGGACGGTAAAATATTATGCCATGAGAAACAAAATTGCAAGGGCTAAGCTCAAAAGAGCTCATGAAAAAATTGAGGCCTTGACCAAGCAAGAGGAGAAAAATAGGTTGGATATCCTTGTTGAGGCATCACTCCATGCCTCAAACATATAGCCAGCTATTAGCCTACCAATTTCAACCATTTTTGAATGAATTTGGCAAGTTATAATTTGTTGTGTTTTTTGAGGAATTTTTTGGCACAGTGAGCATGTCAAACGCGCAACACCTAGGACCCTATGCTCTTTTTTAGAGCATCCAATGAGAAAATGGTCAACATTTTTGGATTCAGAATGATGAGGACATGCACTTAGTATTTTTGCTAAGAATTTGGAGCAAAACTGGTCAGCCAAAAGGGTCAAAAACTACCAAAAACTCACCTTTCTACCTCTTTTTTGGCCAGGATATTACGCGTTTACCAGTCTTGGGAGATTGTCATTTTGACAGCACAAAAGACCTCCAAATTGAAAACTAAAGGTATATATAGAAATTAGACTCGAAGGGCTTTTCAACGAGCTATCTAAGAAAATTTGGATACCAAGAAGGCCTCCAAAAGCAGCCCTGAAGATGGTGCTATGCGTTTGACACCAAAAGGGCGCGTTTGACAGTCTTCTGCTATTTTCACTGTTTCACTCCAAGATGACTTTTACCTGTGGGGAATTCAAGTTTTACTCATGTAATTGATCTAGATGATGTAATTATTTTGTTTTTACTTTTATCTAGGGTAGATACATTAGTTAAAAGGCCTACATGGCATGTAATGAATCAATTTGCTTAAGTTAGGGATGAGTCATTTTGACCACCCTATACTCCAGCTATCACTTCAGCCTTTCTTGCAACTACTCCTCCTCTCATGGATTCGACCCCTGAGGCCAGGATGAGTTGTTTTGAGGCCTAGATTATGTATCTTCTTAGTCATTTCATAGGTTGGAATCAGTTGGATGTTTGGCTATTGATCAGAGACACTAGTGTAATTAGTATTTGGCAGAAATTAATGAATGAGTTGCAGTTATTTTGGTGGAATACCTGTGGTATGGAATTTTGACATAGTTTCTTCTTATGTTGCATGTGTTTGAATATTTTTTACTCCCATTTTTCATTTCACTTCTATGATATGTTCATTTTCAAGTTAATAAGCAGAATACATTTTATATGCTTTGTTTTGGGGAAATCTACATAGTTTGTCCAGTTCTTCAGTTTAGAAAGAATACATGCTTTTCTTGCTCTTTCTAGCACCTCACCAGTCTTATCCATCTCACTTAATAACCTTAAAGTGTTGGAGTGCCTACCTACCTTGCTCCATCAAATGTCTGCAATCATACCCGCATTTGCCCTGACCTAGTCTTTTTGACCTAATCCTCTTCCAACAACCCAACAAAAATCAAATCAAACAACCCTCTGCACTTTACATCTAGCCTAAAACCCTAATCTATCCAACCCTCTTGGTTGTGATCCTTTGGAGAGAGCCCTATCCGGCTTGGTAGGGCTAGCTACCAAGCTAAAAGACTGGTCTGTGGTTACCTCAGCTGGACTTTTTCTCAGCCTTAGAGATCTGGAGGAATGATAACATAAGAAACCAAGATCCATCGTGACTACACGACAAAAGGGTTTTGGTAGGGAAATTGAATATGTGAAAGGGGATTCTAAGCATCTTCCTTGGTACCTTATGTTTTTAGTTTTTGTTTTAGTTGTTCATCAATAGATTGCATACTAGTAACATGCGATCGAAATTATGAAATTGTCAGTACAATATAAATTCACAGTTGTATCCTAGTGTTTGTCATATTGCTTGTCAATAATAAATTGCTGGTGTTTTTATTTGGTCATAAACGATTTATTTTATAGATAATCCCCTGAGATCTTGGCCAGGCCAATTTTAAATTAAATGTTTGCATTCAATTATTGGTATCTAAAGAGATTGCAATCAGAAAAATTGAAAGACAAATCTCAACATCAAGATGTTTCAAGAACAGAAGAAAATATACTTGTTATAACACATAGAAACCAAGCTCGAATTTGAATTTATACGACAAAAAATCTGAATAAGTAGATAGACCACAATGATCAAAAATTAAATTTTAAACCATTGATACGGACCTCCTAAGCGAATTCAGTCCAAATTTAAATTTAACTTTGTTAGTCAATAATTGTTATCTTAAGAGAATTGTTATTCAATATTTGCTATCTTAAGGGATTATAGATAAAGCTCAACACGAGGATGTTTCAAGAACTTCAAAAAATATACCTTTTAAACCCAATTCAATTTTGAATTCATATGGCAAAAAATTCCAATAAAAAGTTAGCTAGTATACATCTTAAATTTATTGATCCCCTTATTCCATACTACTAATTGCAATCATTAAATGTGTATTTAGATTTTTAAATTTAAACATTTTTATTATTTGGTGCAGATTTTGATTAATTGACTACCTAAATTTCTAATTCATCAAATTTATGAGGACTCACAAAACACTAGAAAGTTGGAAGAATGGCTCACATATAATATATTATTTTATGACCATTGACTCACTTGATACAATGGGATTGATCTCCTTCCTAACTAACTTATTTAAGACATGCATTGGGATGCATTGGGATTTTTATTATTGAATGTTACTTTTTATTATTGAATGTTACTTATCTAATATCTCTTTGTTATTTTGTTTGCTTGGGATAGCTCAATTGGGTGGAAATGAAGTCTCACATAACCGGAAGTCTTGGGTTCAAATCTTGGAGCATCGAGGTGAGAAGTTGGACATGATGAAGATATAGTCCTACCGAGCTTTATATATATATATATATTCATCGAATTTATGAGAAATTGGACATGATGAAAATGTAGTCCTACCAAAATATATTATAATATATATATAAATTTTAATTATTTTGAATAATGTTAAATATTATTAGAAAAATTGCTCACATATAATTATTTATTTTACCACTATTGATGATCTCTTTCTTAACTAACTTATTTAAATCCTATTGAAATTTTTATTATTAATGTTACCTTTTCTAATATCTCTTGGTTATTTTAAATTATTTCGAATATATATATATAATTTTAATTTTAATATTTTTATAAAAATTCAATATATGATGACTTTTTTAGTTACAAGAGTAAAAATTAATTAAACTCCTAATCCAATCAACCAACTAAACATTTTTATCAACTTTCCAATCAACCAACAAAATGTCATCTTTACCAACTTTCCTTCAACAAAACTAGTAAATGTTACCAAAAATCTATCATTATCGGCATCTTTACTAAAATTTTATGTTATGATTTCAAAATAAAATTTCAGCTTTCTATTCTTGTTTTCCACATTATGGGTGTTTCTTTTTTAAAAAAATGAGTAATTCTATGTATAAACTTATGAGAACTTATTTTACTATTGAAATTGAGAAAAAATATATATTTATATATGAAGTTGCCCAAGAATCTTTGTATACCTATTTGTTTCAAATAAAAAATTCGTTATTTTATTGATATAAATAAAAAGCAAGGACAAAGTATACCTCAAAGTCGGCAAACTTCCTGATTGAAACAAATTCGGCAAATTTCAGTTTTATAAATCTGGTTTTATCTATGGAAATTCATATGGTTTCCATTTTTTGAATGGTATTCTTCTGCGTAATGGAAAGGTTGGTGCTGATGAAACATCCTTTTTTTACATTGAATATTTTTACTTATGGAAATTTTGGAATATATTATAAAATCAATAATATACACTATGACACATGGATGGCTTATTGAAAATTTTCGAATTAATAATTTTATGGAAAACAATTTCCTAGGTTATTATGCCCAACTAACAAGCTTACAAAGCTCACAAAACAAGTTGAAGAGTACACAAATTTAATCATGGAAGAGTTGTGACTAGACCATATAGACTACATTGAGGTCATCTTTGCTCTTTGCAAAATTTAATTTTCAAATAAATTTATCTATTTTTATTTTTTCCTCTTCCAATTGACTTCGTATCTATAATTTCTACTCAATTTTATCTAAAACTGAATTTTTTTTGTATAAAACTCTGGTGAATCTGACTGAGGCTTTAAATTTTGTATTACCTTTCAACTAAGTCAACTAAAATCTCTATTGCAAGGTTATACCTATCGTAAGGAAGGTCATCCAAACTATAATCAAAGTTTAAGCCAACAAATTTTACTTGTTCCAATCAAGAAGAATCCCATACAAAGAGCAATCCAAAATGTGAGATATCTATTGGACAAAAATTGACATAGGGTCTAGGTTATTGTCATATGATGGGTGACTATGATGGGTTTGTTCACATGGAAATTCATACAATATTGTTTCAGTATAAATTGGTCCATCACATGGTGTTGAGTAGCTTCCTTGTTGATCATATATCATAATGAAAAAAATTAATTAGTTATTTGCAGGTTAGGTAAGCACACTAAAACATGTTCTCACATTGTGGTTGTAATGTGCATTTTTTAGGACTTGAGAAAAAGTACCAAAAAAATTTGGAAAAATTGGCGCTCATGAAACATCCTTTTTCACATTGAATATTTTTACTCAGGAAATTTGGGAATATCCTATAAAATCAGCAATACACATTATGACACATGGATGCCTTACTCAAAATATTTGAAACAATAATTCAATGAAAACAATCTCTTTCTAGGTTATTATTCCCAACTAGAAAGTTTACAAAGCTCATAGAACAAGTTTAAGAGTACGCAAATTTAATCATGGAAGAGTTGGGTTGATCAGGTGCTTAGAATTATGCTCAAAAATCAAAGTGTCAGAATATTGTCAAACTCAACTTCAGATTGAAGAGCTCATCATTCTGAATCCAATGATGCAAATGACACTCAAATCTGAGTTTGTATGAAGAAGTTAGAGCAATCAAAGTTCAAATTTGACTTGCCTACATGGCAAGATTGGGATGATGTGGCAAGTTCTTCAGCCAATAAGGAGGCACCAAGTGGTAGCCATTGGCCATCACATATCACATATCACAGCGGTAGGTGGAAAAGGTGTCTCAAATCGGCCTCTGATAGGTTGGGTTGCGATGCGATCAAATCACAATCACAATCGGTGAAAGGGATCGGTGAACAGGTATCGGCCCCGGCACCAGCGTAGTTTGAGTTTCGAACGTGATACATTATTGTGTTGCATTTTATGTTTCGACGGGTCCATGATATCACATTGCAAATGTTTCACTATGTTAAAGCACCCATAGCCAATTACCGAATGCGACGAGCAATAAGACCCCGGACGTGATGGTTCTTTATGCCACAGTTTAATATTTCGTCGGATCTACCTATATCGCATTACAGTGTTCCACGGCTAAAACAAGACCTTTCGCCTACCTGAACTCACCAATTACGATTTGTGATAAGGCCGATAGGATATGGCCCGCGATGCAGAGAAATTCTTACCAAGTTAGCTGATTTTGGGGCTAATTTGTATTTTTTTGCTAGATATTGAGCGTTTTGTGGAAAGAATAGTGGGAGAACTGGGAGAAGTCATAACGCCTTCAATTCTTATCCAAATTTGATGCAAAAATAGTCAATCCTAGTATTTTTTAGTACTTTGAACTCATTGAGACAGGTTTCGGAGGCATCTGAGCATTGCCATCACACTTTTGATGTAATTTGAGCATAATAGAGAGGCCCAATGATGGGACCAGCCCTTGTCCTTTGTCCGAATACAAGATCTGTTTAAATAGAATTATTAATAAAATGATTTTGTGGATTTCGACAGTTTTTGGATATTTTGTTGTGGTTGATGTCTTGGTACGATTTGGCTGTGAGGGAGACACCTGTCTCTACCTCGGGTTCCGTCCTCCTGCCTTACGCTGCGCTTGAAACCCTAACTTCTCACTTGGTCTGTCATTTTGACTTTCATTCCATTTTGTGCCGAGGGGTCTGCTCTCTGGTTTTCACTTGCGGGATTCGTTGTTTTTGTTCCTGTGACGCTCTACTTGGTTTCTTCAGCCATGGATTTTCTCAGTGGCGAAGCTCTGCTAGTGTTTGGTCACTGTTAATGGCTTCTTGTTTTATTTGCTTTTCTGCTTGAGGGTTCTGGGCTTGTCTCTTGGCGTTCTGCAACTCTGCTCGAAGGTTTCTATGGCACGGTGAAGGGTTGCTTCCCCTTGAATGTATCTGGCAACATTGTTGTTGCATTTTGTTTGGTTACTAGTTCGATGGTTACGTTGTTTAACTCGTCACTGGTCACTATGCATCCAGGTTGCAGCCACGAGGTGACCCAGTACTCGTCCTCGGCGCGCGGCTAACTCAGGTATGCTTTCTTTCATTGATTTAATGTCTGTTATGCTTTTCCTGCTGGTTCTGACAGTTGGTGCTCCTTGTGAGTAGGGTTGATTGTCGGTTTGTGGCATGTTGAGGCCTCTCCTCCTGCACTTCGTCGACCCTTCATCTGGTAAGTGATAAACCCTTACCTTGTTGTCTTTGTTCGGCTGAGATTTTAATTCTTCTCGCTATTAATTCTCTGTATGCAGTGGTTGCAGGTGAATGGAGAGCGAGAAACTATGGCTTCGACTCCTCTTGCGACTTGCTAGACCGGGTAGGGTCTTTCCATGCTTCTCGTGCTTGTCATCTGTTGATACTACTGAGTCTTGGTCTCAGGCTTCAGCCTCTCTATCAGTCACTTAGTCCATATTTTGGTCTTGTAGAATATAGGCAGGTCGCTTAGTTTGCTTGTAACCTGGGGTTTTTAAAATCGATGTATTTTCATGGTTTTGAATCCAGGTTTCTCTGTCTATTTGTAATACGAACTGGTCTTAGTTTAGACTATAAATGAAATTCAAGGACTTCTGTAATTTATCCTTCAAACTATATTTGCAATGAAAAGAATGGCATGTTAATTCATGTGGTACCTGGTCTTTGATGTTGTCTTCATGCTGGTAATCTAGTGATGTTGATTATGAAATCCTCTGCTTGTTTACTTTGTTGTACGCTCGATGCTCTTCAAAATTGTAGGTAGTGGTTTGTGAGGTTTGTTGGTTCTTCGACAGTAGTTCTCTTCGTGTGACTGTAACAACACTTCCATGCTCTCGGTCTTGTTGTCTTTGATATTCTCGATGCCTGCTAAAAGATTTTAATTTTCCAATACTTGTTTTTGTTTCGAGATGCACTCAATACATCTTGGAACAGAAAAGAATTTATCCAATTTCAAATTGGATTCAGATGATTTCGAAAGTTGCTTGTATATTTTCTATTACTCTTCTGCTATGATGGAAATCAACCTTTACAATGTTTTGTTCTTCTCTTTTTGTATGATTTGTTGAACAGTTTTAAAAACTGTCAATGGTTACAGGTAGTTACCATGAGTAACTATTAATTTCCTATTTTCCTAAATTCTAGAATTAATTAAAAAACAGAGTTTTTGTTTTCTTTTTTTTCTTTAAAACAAAAACATCTTCACTGAAAACTAAAAGAGAACTTGCTGTCGTGTCCCACCTACTGATAACTAATAAAATAAAATAAATAAATAAAAACAACTCAAGTACAATGACCTATGAACCTGTTAACTTGTGAGACAAACACTCTCTCTTGTTCACCCCTAGTTACATGCTCCTTCATCAGGCTCCCAGGGTAACAAAAATTCATGGCTCCGGTCCATAAGCTCCTCGATAGAATACCCTGCACGTTGTATCTGCCTCGCATCAAGCCATGAACTGTCCTCTATAGGGAAGTTCTTCCACTTGACAAGGTACTGTAGGTACTCCTTCTTCCGTGTCCACCCGACCACTTGTGTGTCAAGGATTCCCTCAATTTCGAGCAGTTGAGCTGAAGGCATTTGTCTCATCCACGAACTACTCTCCTCTTGGGTGTCCCGCTTTGGCTATGCCGAATTGTCCTCTTCCAGATTGGCAGTGTATGGGAATAAATCTGCCATATTAAAAATGGGCGATATTCCTATACCTGGAGGCAATTGTAGTTCATAGGCATTTTCAGAAAACTTACGAAGAATCTTACAAGGTCCAATTTTTTTGAATTTAATCTTATTGTATTCGCCCCTAGGAAATTGTTCCTTGCGCAGATGCGCTAGGACCTGATCCCCCACATTAAATTGTACCTCACATCGTCTCAAATCAGCTTTCTGTTTGTACCTCTGATTGTTGTCCTGTAATTTCATCTTTACCTGCTCGTGTAGGTCGTTAATTGCTCTTGCAAAGTCTTCCCCGTCAGCACTTCTTTTCTCTAGCTGTCCCAAATCCCGTAGTTCATGCACTAAACGGAGATGCATTCCGTACACAATCTGAAAAGGACTACTTACTACGCTTCGGTTTGGTGAATCATTGTAAGAAAATTCTGCTTGAGCAAGCACGCGATCCCACATACGTGAATTTTCTCCCAGTAGACTCCTTAGTAGGTTTCCTAAACTTCTATTCACCACCTCCATTTGTTCATCCATCTGTGGGTGATAAGCAGAGCTGAAGCTCAACTGTGTGTCTAGCTTCTTCCATAGGTGTGCCAGAAATGTCCTGTGAATTTCACATCCCTATCAGAGACAATGGACTTAGGCAAGCCGTGCAACCTGAAAATATCTGTGAAAAACAAGTGTGCTACGTGAGTGGCATCACTGGTTTTCCTGCAAGGAATGAAATGTGCCATTTTTTAGAACCGGTCCACTACCACCATCACAGAGTCATGACCATGTTGTGTTCTTGGCAAACCCAAGACAAAGTCTAAGCTGACTGAGTCCCACGGTCTACCTGGAATGGGCAGTGGTGTGTAGAGTCACGTATTCTGACTGTGTCCTTTTGCCAACTGACACACTTTACACCTGGTTACAAATCGTTGCACATCCCTTCGCATCCTCGGCCAATAATAAAAGTGACTGAGCTGATCTAAGGTCTTATCAATGCCGAAATTTCCGGCAAGACCTCCACTGTGTTTCTCCCCGATGATGTTCTCCCTCATCGAACAGTCAGGAATACACAACTGTCTTCCCTTAAATAGCAGCTTCTCCTGTAGATTATAGTCCAACCATGGACTATTATTCCTCATCAAAGAGTTTTGGCAGGCTTCATAAGCCTCCTTAAAATCTGCATCTGTCTGATACAAGTCTTTTAGGTGTTCAAAACCCAGCACTTGTATCGTGCTCTCCTGCAAGAGCAAAACCCTCCTGCTCAATGCATCTGCTACCTTGTTGGCTTGTCCACTAATATGTTTCAACACAAACGTGTAACTCTACAAGTATTCAACCCACTTTGCATGCTTGTGGTTTAGCTTGTGCTGCTGCATAACGTACTGCAAGGCAGAATTATCAGAAAATAAAACAAATTCATTACCCGGCAAATAGTGTCTCCAATGCTTCAATGCTTGGACGACAACATACAACTCCTTGTCATAAGACGAGTACTTTTGCCTACTTTCATTCAATTTTTCGCTGAAATAAGAAACAGGTTTGTCTTCTTGGCTGAGTACGGCCCTAATGGCTGTACCACTAGCATCACAACGAACTTGAAAAAGTTTTTTGAAGTTAGGTAGCCTCAAAATTGGCCTCTTAGTGATCTTCTTTTTCAATATCTAGAAGCTCTTTTCTGCAACTTCAGCCCACTGAAAAGGTTGACTTGCCTTCTTGATTGTATCCAACATAGGTGCACAGATTCCACTAAAGTCCCTTATAAACTTATGATAAAAACTTTCCAACCCATGAAAACTTCGAACTTCGAACAGAATCTTAGGGGATGGCCAGCTAAGTATAGCTACAACCTTTTCTCGGTCCATTTTCAGCTCATTCTCTGCAATCACGAAACCCAAATAGACCAATTCCTTCTGAAAGAAAGTGAATTTCTTAAGATTTATCAGCAACTTGTTTTGTTGCAATTTCTCAAGAACATATCCAACATGTCGAAAATGCTCCTCCCTGGTTTCGCTGAAAATTAGTATATCGTCAAGATACACAATCACAAAATTCCCAATGAACTCCTTCAACATTTCGTTCATCAGGCGCATAAAAGTACTAGGTGCGTTACTTAAACCAAATGGCATCACCAGCCATTCATACAGCCCTTCATTAGTCTTGAAAGTTGTTTTCCATTCATCCCCTTCCCGGATTCTAATTTGGTGGTATCCACTCTTCAAATCTATCTTTGAAAAATATGCTACCCTACTCAAACAGTCCATCATATCATCCATTCGTGGCAATGGAAACTTGTACCTGATCGTAATCTTGTTTATTGCTCGCAAATGCGTGCACATCTGCAATTCGCCTCCTTTCTTGGGAGCAAGAACTGCCAGAACTGCACATGGGCTCAAGCTTTCTCGAATCAGTCCCTTATCCAGCAACTCTTGTACCTATTTTCTAATCTCCTCGTGTCTTTGGGGCTCATCCAGTAAGCAGCTTTATTCAGGTAACTAGCTCCAGGGATGAAATCTATGTGATGACGGATACTCCACTTTGGTGGCAATTTATTTGGTAGATCGTCCACCACAATGTCGCTAAATTCCTGCAACATTTCCTGGATTTCTGCAGGTAAATCAGAAATTTTATTGTGCAACAACATCGTTCTTGGTCTCCTCACAACAACATATTTCACTTCATCATCTTCAATCTGCTTTAAAAATTGTTTTGCACCCAAGAATAGTACTTTTGTTCCACTAGTTTCTGTTGTTTCCTCCTCCTTGATGGGAACTAGAGTATGCTTAATCCCATCCTTAACAAACTTGTAACAGTTTGTCTTCCCATCATCAACAACTTTCTGGTCATACTGCCATGGTCTACTTAGCAGAATATGACACACATCCATGGGCATGATGTCACAAATAACTGTGTCCCTATATTTGCCAATATGGAATCCCACCTCACACTGTTCATCAACTAGTAGTTGGTGACCCTTTTGTAACCACGACACCTTATTGGGGGTTGGATGATTCAGTCATTTTAGACCCAATTTATCCACCATCTCTGTTGCAACCAGATTATCAATGCTTCCACTGTTTATAATCAACTTGCAGCATTTTCCATGTGACTTGCACACAGTCCGAAATAATGCCTTTCTTGGGTTTGTTCAGTTGTTTCTTTTGCTGGTTTCAGGAATACCTTATTCAGAACTAAGGCCTCTCATATCTCTGGTGCATTTTCTACCTCCTGAGGCGGTGCCTTTGCTTCTATTGTCTTAGAAACATATGATCCTCTTTGACCAGCCTATTCTCCTTCAGGACATTCAAAGGATCTGTGCCCCAACTTGTGGCACTTGTAGCACTGGTAGGCAGCTCCTCTGCCTCTGCCATTTCCCCTGTCTCTCTGGTATGGCCTTCCTCCCCTAGTGCTACCTTCCTTTTCTATTGTCCCTGTCATTTTGGAACTGCTGCCCTCTTCACTATTGTTGACAGTTCTTCCTCTGCCATAGGATTGTTCGTTCCCTCTGCCAGTTCCTCATCCCGTCCTGGCATTTTGTTTCCTTGTGATTTTTTCTTCTACCTTTAAGGCACACTGGTATGCTTCCTCTATGGTTTTTGGAGAAAGAAATACTTATCTCATCCAATATCTCCAGCCTTAGGCCATTCACAAACCTTGTTGTCTTTTCTAGGGTGTCTTCAGTATAACCAGCTCTCAAATTCATCCAGTAGAATTCTTCGGTATATTCTTTCACCATCATTCCTCTCTGCTTCAAATTTTATACCTGTTGATGCAAAGCAATCTGATAATCTTTGGGCAGAAACCTGCCCTTCATCTTGGTGACCATTCTGGTCCACTTTTTAATTGGTAATTTGTTCAATCTTCTCCTTTCTGCCTAGACACTATCCCACCATAAGGTTGTGTGTCCTTTCAGCATGGTAGCAGCAAATTTAACTCTCATCTCTTCATTGACCTCCTCACATTCAAAATACTTATCCAACTCACTAATCCAGTCCAACATCACTTCTGTGGACAAACTTCCATCATAGTTTGGAATTTTAGGTTTTGGCTTATTGCTAGCCAACAAAACTTACCTTAACAATTTAATCTTAGGTCCTTCTTCATCTGATCCATTTGTTGTAACTATAGCCTCTTCCTCACTATCATCTCCTACTTCTGGATCCCTTCTCCTTCCCTCTTCTACTGTCGCCAAACAAGCATTCAGGATCCTAATCTCTTCCCTCAATCCCTCATCTACTACTCTTTGAATAGCTCTGCCACGACCTCTTCTCCCAGCTTCCATTTTATAAGAAAATCAATCAACTGAACCTACTCTAATACCAAAATAGATGGGACCAGCCCTCTTCCTTTGTCCAGATACAAGATTTGATTAAATAGAATTATTAATAAAATGATTTTGTGGATTTTGACGGTGTTTGGATATTTTGTTGTGGTTAATGTCTTGGTATGGTTTAACTGTGAGGGAGACACATGTCTCTATCTCGGGTTCCGTCCTCCTGCCTTATGCTGTGCTTGAAACCCTAACTTCTCACTTGGTTTTTCATTTCGACTTTCATTCCATTTTGCGCTAAGGGGTCTGCTCTCTGGTTTTCACTTGCGGGATTCGTTGGTTTTGTTCCTGTGGTGCTCTACTTAGTTTCTTCGACCACGGCTTTGCTCAATGGCGAATCTCTGCTAGTGTTTGGTCACTGTCAATGGCTTGTTGTTTCATTTGCTGGTCTGCCTGAGGATTTTTGGCTTGTCTCTTAGCGTTCTGCAACTCTGCTCGAAGGTTTCTATGGCACAGTGAAGGGTTGCTTCCCCTTGAATGTATCTGGCAACACTGTTATTGTATTTTGTTTTATTACTGGTTTGGTGGTTTTATTGTTTAACTCGTCACTGGTCACTGTGCATCTAGGTTGCGACCACAAGGTGACCCAGTACTCGTCCTTGGCGTGCGGCTAACTCAGGTATGCTTTCTTTCATTGATTTAATGTCTGTTATGCTTTTCCTGCCAGTTCTGACTGTCGATGCTCCTTGTGAGTAGGGTTCCTTGTCGACTCACGGCCTGTTGAGGCCTCTCCTCCTGCAATTCGTCGACCCTTTACCTGGTAAGTGATAAACCCTTACCCTGTTCTCTTCGTTCGCCTGAGATTTTCTTTCTTCCCGCTATTAATTCTCTATATGTAGTGGTTGCAGGTGAATGGAGAGCAAGAAACTGTGGCTTCGGCTCCTCTTGCAACTTGCTAGACCGAGTAGGGTCTTTCCATGCTTCTCGTGCTTGTCATCTATTAATACTATTGAGTCTCGGTCTCAGGCTTTAGCCTCTCTGTCAGTCACTTAGTCCATCTTTTGGTCTTGTAGAATATAGGCAGGTTGCTTAGTTTGCTCGTAACTTGATCTAAAATCACTTATGAATGATCTCAGTAAATTAATGTAGGTATTACAGACTCATGTGTTGGTGTGTGTGTCTATATTATCTTACGCAACGGATCGATAAGATTGAAAAATAAATAGACATTGGAAAACAGTAAGAGAAACACAGCAAGAAAATGAAAAAGACAACAATTTAATAAGGGGTTCACCCAATCCTCCTGGGCTACGTCTCTTGGTCCAGCTTTCAGTGGTGGCCTTTTTTTATTGTGTCTTTAAGTAGAGTTTTTACAATGAGGAGCTCAATTTGAGTCTCCTATAACGGATGATGCTTAGTAGGGTGGTACTTGGATTCTCTAAGCCACTAGAGTACACAGACTCCCCCTTACCAAGTCTCGACCTCAACTGGTCTTAATGGGATGAGTCCAATTTGGTACTCATTTCTCGACAGATATCCTCACAGGGATTGCTTGAACCTCTCAAGCCTTCTCAGTTCTGTCTGCTCGATGTTGCCTTAGCTCTACAGGTCATCTCGACTTCTCTGTTCTCTGCTTCTTGCTTCACTCTCTATTATGTATCTTATGTCTCCCTGTCTATTCGTGGCTTAAAGCCAATCCATCCCTTGATTGTTCACTTCCTCTTCTAGCCCTTCAGATCGCCTGCCTTTGTCCGCTTGGAACTCCCTACTTCTGTGTCATCACCACTGTGTAACATTTCACAAAGAGGTGGCCACTTGTCCCTTCACGAACTAAGTGCTAGATCTTCCTCGAACGATTCGTTACTTCGCTTATTCTGCGAAATGATTCATCCACCAGCTCAGCGGTCAAATCAGACTTCAAACCTTTATATGCCTCAGCTTATTCTTCTGCCAAATTCAGTCTCCCATCGGGTGCAATCTCTGTCGTTTGATCTGGGGCCTCCAGATCCTATGGTCATCACTTTTATTGCACGGGTGACTTGCTCGACCGTTAGCCTACGATGAGAGTAGTTTTCTCTCTCATCCGCCGGACACGCGTCATTCAACATATGGAATCGCTGGGTCCTTTGACAAACCAGCTTACCACTCGAAATGCCTCTGATATTCCATCGATTTTGGAGCGTGGGACCCGCTTGTCATTTTAGCGCTTTTCTCACAGTTTCTTAGTTTCCCTTGTGACCGTGCGCTCGGGGCCTTTCCTTCTCGAGGGGTTTTGTCCTGCGATGTGCATCAGAAACAGCCTCCATTTCTGGGTTTGAGCCTCCCAACTGCCATTTTTGCACCATGCATAGCCCCCATAGGCCAACAGTCAACGTGCTTTGATCGAAGGTCCTCGTTTCTCCATGCTGGTTGCAAATTACCATTATTCAGAGGTTATTTCTTGATAGCTCATTGTTTACAAGATTTTGAAGTCTGTCATAATTTGAAACAGTCATAGAACTCTGATAATTTTCGAGGATCCAATTCGGATCATGACCTTCCCACTGAGAAAGCTTTTGGACCACCAAAAGTTGGTTTTCAGGCATCGACTAAGTGAGGATACAACCTTCTTGCTTGTCCAATCTCTATCCATTTTGCATTGTTCAGCTTTGAACCCCTGAGTCCAATTCTGAGCTGCTCAACATCTCCCCTGCGCATCGTTCTCACCTTCCAGTCCAAAACTGTGTCTTCCTGCAATTCATTAAGATATTCAGATATCAGGTCATTGATAGAAGGAATTTGACTCTACTCTTCGGGATCCTCAATTAGTGAAGGTTCAAATAATCTCAAGCTATCTGCATTTATGACTGAATATATCTGCATGTAAGTTGGTAGATCAAGGCGAAAATCATTCTCACCAATCTTCTCAGGTATCTTGAAAGGTTCATACCTAATAAACTTTAGCTTTTTACCTTCCCCTTGCATCTTGTCCTTGCTGATATACAGCTAGACTTGATCACCAACTTGGAAACTATGCTCCATTTGATGCTTGTCATGTCTTGCCTTGTATTTGGCCTAGCTCTTTTCTAGTTGTTCCTGTACTGCCTAGTGAATCTCTTGGATTTGTTCAATGAAACTATTTTCCTTGTCCACATCGTTGTGTCCCTCAACTATTGTGTCCTTACCAAAGACAAAATCCAAGGGTGACCTTGGTGTGAAACCAACACAAGTCTCAAAAGGAGATCTCTATGTATAAGAATGTTTGGCTCAGTTGTAAGCATGTTGCACATAACATAAACGTTCATCCCAAAGTTTATGATGCTTACTGCAATATCCCCTGGGTAATTGGATCACTTTCCTGTTGACTACTTCTGTCTGGCCATCGGTTTGTGGATGGAAATATATGCTTTTCTTCAGTTTGGTGTCCATAAGTTCCCACAGACTTGACCAGAACTTTCCCACAAATCGAGTGTCTCAATCAGATATAATGGAAGTGGGTAATCCAAAATGTACCCATACATGTTGAAAGAACAGTTTTGCAGTTTGTTCAGCTGTAATCTGTTTATTACAAGGTATCAAAACACATATTTTGCTGAACCTATCCACAGCAACATACAGATAATCATGACCTTTCCTAGATTTAGGCAGTCCTCCAACAAAGTCCATCGAAACACTTTCCCAAGGATGAGAAGGAACTGGTAATGGAGTGTACAAGCCTAGTTTTCTATTGCTGGGCTTGCTTTTAGCACACATAGTACACCCTCTTACATATCTAGAAATTGTCTCGTTCATTTTTGGCCAATAACAAAATCTTTGCAGTTGTGCAACTATTTTACTTACCCTAAAGTGACCCGATATTAGAGAAGTGTGTGCTTCTAGAATTATCTTTATTCTTTCAGTTTGTGGAATGCATAGCTTCCCACAATGATATAGGAATTAGTCCTTGACATGATATTCCAATTCTTCTACTTGTTTGCCTTGACTTAAAGTTGCATATACATATTTAAAGTCTAGATCTTGAGCATATTGTTCAATGTAGCTCTCATGTAACACAGAATTATGCTTAAGTATAGTAGATGCATTTATAATGGGTCTAGATAACATATCTACAACTTTATTGTGTATGCCCTTTTTA
>APFE031685377.1:15161-28202 GCA_000404065.3 Pinus taeda | reverse complement strand
CTCCTTATTCTTGCTTGTAGTGGGTTGGGATGATCCCCCAACTTCTGGGTTTCCATTCTTTCCTCTAGCTTCTAGATGTGTAGCTTGAACAGATACCTCATCTATACTAGTGGGATTAAACATGAGGATAGTGTGCCTCATGTAGTTATGTAGACAACCAATGTACTTCAACAAAGTCTCAAGAGAGTCTAATGAGATTCCTAGAATCAATGCTCTCTTCCTAAATTCTTGGGTGTAACCTTGTACACTTTTCCCTTTCAGTTGTCGAAGAGTTTGCCAGCTCATCATGGCTTTCTACATGTAGGCCAGTGGATAGAACTGCTTTTGATTGCAGAAACAAATTCACTCTAGACAGAAATAGTCTTACCATGTCTCCTTATGTTAGCTTGGGTCCTGCCTTCCCACCAAACCAAGGCAATGCCTCCAAGGCGTAGGCTGGCCAGCTGAATCTTGCTCTTGTCTGAATCAATACTCTGAACTCTGCAATAAACATCAATTTGTCTAATCCAATTGTCTAACTTTTATGCATTCAACTCTCCGTCATATATTGGTAAATCAAATTTAACATCTAGTTTAATCAAAGATGTCTTCTTTTTATGTTCAGGGCTATTAGGAGGTGTGAGAAAGCTTTCTTCTTTCCCTTTGCCTTTTGAGTGTCATGGAGGAGAGACTCTTCTTCTCCTTTATCTTGTTTGGAGCCTGATGCATATTCATCTTTATGTTTCTAAATTCCTTATACATTTCCTATACCATGGACCTTATGGCCAGGAAACTATCTATAAATTGAGGGTCTAGCCCCATAGAACCTTCCTCTGACATTGTCTTATGAGGATAGACTCTTCCAATTTTAGGATTAGTTTCGACCGGCTCTCCTTCTCCTAATTTGAGCTTTGATCTAGTTAGCATTCAACAGCTAAATCCAACACAAGCTTGTATAACCTTAACAGCCTAGAGCTCTAATACCACTTGATCTGAAATCACTTATGAATGATCTCAGTAAATTAATGTAGGTATTATAGACTCATGTATTGGTGTGTGTCTATATTATCTTAGGCAACAGATCAATAGATTTCAAAATAAACATACACTGGAAAACAGTAAGAGAAACACAGTAAGCAAATGCAAAACACAACAATTTAATAAGGAATTCACCCAATCCTCCTGGGCTACATCTCCTAGTCCAGCTTTCAGTGGTGGCCTTTTTCTATTGTGTCTTTAAGAAGATTTTTTACAATGAGGAACTCAATTTGAGTCTCCTGTAACAGATGGTGCTTAGTAGGGTGGTACTTGGATTCCCCAAGCCACTATAGTACATAGGCTCCCCCTTACCAAGTCTCGACCTCAGCTGGTCTTAATGGGATGAGTCCAATTTGGTACTCAGTGCCCCACAGATATCCTCACAGGGATTGCTTGAACCTCTCAAGCCTTCTCGATTATGTCTACTCGATGCTGCCTTAGCTCTCCAGGTCGGCTTGACTTCTATGTTCTCTGCTTCTTGCTTCACTCTCTATTCTGTCTCTTCTGTCTCCCTGTCTGTTCGTGGCTTAAAGCCAATCTGTCCCTTGACTGTTTTCTTCCTCTTCCGACCCTTCGGATCGCCTGCCTTTATCCGCTTGGAATTCCCTACTTCTGTGTCATCACCATTGTGTAATGTTTCATATAGAGGTGGCCACTTGTCCCTTCACAAACTGAGTGCCAACTCTTCCTCGAACGATTCATTACTTCGGTTATTCCGCGAAATGATTCATCCACCAGCCCAACAGTCAAATTGGACTTCAAACCTTTATATGCCTCAACTTATTCTTCCGCCAAATCTGGTCTCTCATCAGGTGCAATCTCCGCCATTTGATCTGGGCCCTCCAGATCCTACAGTCATCACTTTTATCGCACAGGTGACTTGCTCGACCATTAGCCCACGATGAGAGCGGTTTTCCCTCTCATCCGCTGAACACGCATCATTCAACATATGGAATCATTAGGTCCTCTGACAAACCCGCTTACCGCCCGAAATTCCTCCGATATTCCGCCAGTTTTGGCGCATGGGACCCGCCTGTCATTTTAGTGCTTTTCCCATAGTTTCCTGGTTTCCCTTGTGACCGTGCACTCAGGGCCTTTCCTTCTTGAGGGGTTTTGTCCTGCAAGCGCTAATCGCACATTAGAAACAGCGCCTGTTTCTGGGTTTGAGCCTCCCAACCACCATTTTTGCTCCATGCACAGTCCCCATGGACCAACAGTCAGCGCGCTTTGACTGAAGGTCCTCATTGCTCCGTGTTGGCTACAAATAACCATTATTCAGAGGTTATTTCCTGGTAGCTCATTGTTTACAAGATTTTGAAGTCTATCATAATTTGAAACAGTCATAGAACTCTAATAATTTTTAAGGATCCAATTTGGATCACTGGGGTTTTTAAAGTCAATGTATTTTCAGGGTTTTGAACTCAGGTTTCTTTATCTATTTGTAATACGAACTGGTCTTAATTTAGACTGTAAATGAATTTCAAGGACTTTTGTAATTTATCCTTCAAACTATATTTGCAATGAAAAGAATGGCGTGTTAATTCATGTGGTACCTGGTCTTTGATGTTGTCTTCGTGCTGGTAATCTAGTGATGCTGATTATGTAACCCTCTACTTGTTTACTTTGTTGTACGCTCGATGCCCTTTAGAACTGTAGTTAGTTGTTTGTGAGGTTTGTTGGCTCTTCGACGGTAGTTCTCTCCGTGTGACTGTAACAACACTTCCATGCTCTCATTCTCATTGTCTTTGATATTCTTGATGCCTGCTAAAAGATTTTAACTTGCCAATACTTATTTTTGTTTGGAAATGCACTCAATACATCTTGGAACATAAAAGAATTTATCCAGTTGCAAATTGGATTCAGATGATTTCAAAAGTTGCTTGTATATTTTCTATTATTCTTCTGCTATGATGGAAATCAACCTTTACAATGTTTTGTTCTTCTCTTTTTGTATGATTTGTTAAAGAGTTTCAAAATCTGTCAACAGTTACAGGTAGTTACCGTGAGTAAATGTTAATTTCCTATTTTCCTAAATTCTAGAATTAATTTAAAAAACAGAGTTTTTGTTTTCTTTTTTTTTCTTTAAAAAAAAAACATCTTAACAGAAAAATAAAACAGAACTTCTTGTCATGTCCGAACTACTGATAACTAAGAAAATAAAATAAATAAATAAAAACAACTCAAGAACAATGACCTGTGACCCTGCTAACTTGTGAGACAAACACTCTCTTTTGTTCACCCCTGGTTGGATGCTCCTGCATCACCCAAGCCATTGGAAGTTGGACCAAGGAGACGTAGCCCAGGAGGGGTGAACTCCTTTATCATGTGCTTGTTGTGTGTTATATTTTGATTTTATTTGTTGTTATATTGTTGTTTTTCATCATATGTTTTTATGTTAAACTATTTATAACATTTACATAAGAAACTCTCATGGGAATTTGTTAATTATGCAAAAGTCTTGAATCCTTAAGCACTTGAAAATAAAATGATAAGCATCTTGGGTTTATTTATGAAAGGGGAATTAGCACAGCATTACTAATCTACTCCAATTCAGATCAAGCTGGTATCATAGCTCTGATTTTGCTTACTAGATTTGCTTTGTGAAAGAAGGGTTTAATTGTTTGCAAGTTTATGTCATGCTTACAAGGTTAAAGCTCAAAAAAGGTGAAGAAACGTTGGTTGAAATCCCTGAAGTTGGGTCAAGTGGAAGAATAGAAAGGTTTCCAAAGTCTTCTACCCAAGTTTAGCCTCAAGTTGCAGAAGTTGTAGTTAAGACTCTAACACCAGTACAGCCTCAAGTTGTAGTTGAGTCTTCAGAGACTATGTCTCATGAAGGAGAGTCTATCATGACAGAAGATATGAAGACCTTTATAAATGCTTTCTTTGATATGACAAAGATGATTAAGGTCCTCTATGAAGAGAGGAACAACATATTGCAAGGAGAAAGATCCAAGCCTCCCAATGGAGAAGGTTCTTCAAGAGGAGGTAATGGAAAAGGATGTAATGGGAATGGAGGCAAACCTCCACCATCTCCACCATATTCTTCATCGTCTTCTTCAAAATCATCTTCACACTCTTCCACAAATACCATTGTTACTGATACTCATCATCATTCTTCGAAAGGAATTGGTAAATCACCTTTTCTGAAGCTTGATGTTAAATTTGAGTTAGCTATGTACAATAGTGAAGTTAATGCAGAGAAGTTGGATAACTAGCTTCATCAATTGTAGGTGTATTGTAGAATTCAAAACCTTCAAGAGGATGATATCAAAATTCAGTTGGCTTCATTAAGAATGGAGGGTACAGCACTTGTATGGCAGGAAGCAAGGACTCAAGACGAGATCAAAAAACATGGTGAGATCTCTATTTCTTGGTTTGATTTCATTGTTGCTATAAAAAGATAGTTCTACCCTTTAGCTCATATGCAGAAAGCCATTATGAATTGGAATTTCAGACAAATGAAAGATCAAAATGTGCAAGAGTATACTCAAGAGTTTAGGAAAAGAGCTCTTATGCTAGGGGTAGATTTACAGTGACAACATACCTTGCTGAAATACATAGAAGGGTTGCATAGCTATCTTCAACATACCATTCTTATGTTCATTCCTGTGAATCTTGATGAGGTATGTGTTCAAGCTATACACCTCAAAGTAAGAGGGAAAAATATACAAGAAGAAGCAATTTCAGAGTGGTGAAAAAGGGAAGAAATTTAAAGGAAAGCAGAAGAAAATTGCTTCTGTTAAGAAAGAAGGGGAGAAGCTCATGTGCAAGAAGTGTTCCAAGGAGGGACATGATGAAGCTCATTGCTGGAAGCTTCATCCAGAATTACGACCCAAAAAATTTAACAATATTAAAGGGAAACAGAAGACCAACGTTGTTGCACAACACGACTTGGGTTTTGACTCAGGAGATGAAATTAAGATCACATCCACAGTCACCAGAGGGAAATATGTGGCAAAAGAGAGCAAAAAGATAGTTGTGGCAATCACCAACACAGCAAATAATTCCCGTAGTGTTTCAAATGAGGAAAACCGAATCGAGTTGTTCCATATATGAGTTATTTCCAAACATACAAAGATCGTTACGTTGTTTGACACTGGATCTCAAGCCAACTTAATTTTTGCGGATTTGGTTAAGAAAATGAATCTGGAAACCATGCCTAATCATAAACCGTATCCATTGGGTTGGATAACCAAGGATGCTAATTTGCAGGTCACACAGAAATGTGTTTTCAGGCTTTAAATCACTGCTAATTTCATTAATGAAGTTGAATTAGATGTTGTGCCATTGGATATCTTAAGGATTGTATTGGGAAGCCCGTATTTGTATGATAGGAGAGATGTTTTCCATAGATTTGAGAACAAATACCATTTGTTCAAAGACGGAGTGGAGTACATTGTGAGAGCTCATCGCAGAAAGCTTAGTCTATCTTTGCAAGTGCAGGGGAAATGAAGTGACTGGTCAAGTCCAGCAAGAGTCTTGTGCTCCTTATGATTACGAAGAAGAATGACACAGAGAAAGAATCCTTTGCAGGTTGTGACGTGAAGCTGAAAGATGAATTGGTTGATGTGATCAATCAATATGGAGACATGTTTCAAGAACCAAAGGGATTGCCACCAAAAAGAGGAATTCAGCACGAAATTCAGCTACATCAGGACTATCCACTCCCAAACATTAGTATGTATCAAATGTCAATTCTTGAAAGCTTAGAAATTAAGAAACAAGTCTAGGAATTGTTAGATAAAGGAGTAATTCGTCCTTCTACTTCGCCGTGTGGTGCACCAATTGTATTGGTACCCAAGAAAGATGGAACCTGGTGCATGTGTGTAGATTATTGAGCTTTGAATAAGATTACGATAAAGAATCGATACTCACTACCCATAATAGATGATTTGCTAGATCGGTTGAAAAATTAAAAGTATTTCACTAAATTAGACTTGAGAAGTGGATATCATCAAGTTAGAATAATTGATGAGGACATATGGAAGACTTCTTTTAAAACCAAATAGGGATTGTTTGAGTAGACGATTATGCCTTTCGGTCTTTGTAATGCTCCAGCTACATTCATGAGAGTTATGAATGATATTTTAATATCATTTCTTGATGAGTTTGTAATTGTCTATTTATATGATATTTTGATATTCAGCAAATCACAAGAAGAGCATGCCAAGCATGTTAGGAAAGTGTTGGATGTCTTAAGAAAAGAACAGTTATACCTGAAGATGCCTAAATGTGAATTCGGGAAAATTTCCTTAGTGTATTTGAGCCACATAGTTGGAGGAAGTGAGCTGAAGATTGACCGCACTAAATTTTTGTTCATTGTGAAGTGGCCAATACCCAAGTCAGTTACAGAAGTAAGGAATTTTTAGGAGCAGCGCAGTACTGGAGGAAGTTCGTTTCCAATTTCTCCTTCATAGCATCTCCACTACATGTGTTGATCAGCGTGAAGGTTGTGTTCCAGTGGGGAGGCAAATAGCAAAAATCATTTGATGCTTTGAAACAAAAGACCAGTTCAGCCCTAGTTTTGGCATTTCCAAATTTGAAACAACCATTTGATATACAAACAGATGCAAGTGACTATGCCATGGGTGCAGTTCTTTTACAACATGCTAAGCCCATTTCATTTCATTATGAAATTTTTAATGGTGTTGTTATTAGTTATCCTACGTATGATAAAGAGATTTATGCATTGGTACAAAGTATGAATAAATGGAAGCATTATTTGATGGGAAAAGAAACCATTATTCACATTGATCATCAACCTCTACAATATCTGCAATCTCAAACCAAATTGCAATAGTCAAGGCACTTTCATTGGATGGGATTTTTACAGCAATTCGACTTGGTAATCAGGTACAAGAAAGGAATTTATGTCAAATTTGTTGATATGCTTTCTAGACTGATTGTTAATGTATCCATTTTACTCAAGAATAATTATATTTTGCCTGAAAGTTATGTTGAACAATACGCACAGGATGTTGACTTTCAAGAGGTGTATTTAAACTTGAGTCAAGGCCACCAAGTTGAGGAATTAGACTACCATGTACATGATAATCTGTTATATCATTTGGTAAAACTTTGGGTTCCATAGGGAGATAGAGTAAATGTCACAAGGGAAGTGAACACTTCTCTTATTGCTAGACATTTTGGTGTAAGTAGAACAGTGGCAAATCTTCATAGGTATTTTTACTAGCCTCATAAAAGTGTGTCACTTTTTATTAGAGGTTGTTCATTATGTGCAATCAGTAAGCCAAGTAATAGGAAACTAAGATTGTACACACCACTTCCAGTGCCTTCACGACCATGGGAAAGTGTTTCTATGGATTTTGTAGGAGGCCTTCCTTTATCAAGGAAAGGTCATGATTATTCGTATGTAGTTGTGGATAGGTTCAACAAGATGTGCATGTTAATGCCTTATAAAAAGAAAATTACAGTTGAACAAACAGCTCAACTTTTCTTTCAAAATGTATGGGTTCATTTTGGATTACCTACTTCTATCTTAAGTGATCATGATTCTCAATTTGTTGGGAATTTTTGGTCAAGTTTATGGAACTTGATGGACACCAAGTTGAAGAAAAGTATAGCCTTTCATCCACAAAAAGATGGTCAACCTGAAGTGGTTAACAGGATAGTCATTCATTTTCTAATAGGATATTGCAGCAAACATCCTAAGTTGTGGGATGAACAGTTGCATTATATTTAGCATGCTTACAATCGAGAAAAACACTCTTCTACTCTAACTTCACCTTTTGAGGCATGTCTTGGTTATTTGCCTAAATCACCTTTGGGTTTCATATTTGAGAAATATGTAGTTGTAGATGGACATAGTGACATAGACAGAGCAAAGAAATTCATTGAGAAAATTCATTTGATTCGCCAAACAATTCAAGAACAACTAGAAAAGAGTTAAGGCAAGTATAAGGAAAGGCATGATAAGCATCGTGTGAATCATCAATTTCAAGTAGGTGATGATGTTTGGCTTTACATTAGCAAGGAAAGGCTTCAAGGTGAAGGTAAAAAGGTGAAACCAATTCGTTATGGTCCATTTAAAATTCTGGAAAAGATTGGTAATAATGTTGTCAAGCTTGATTTGCCTTCATATATGAAAATCTATTATGTTGTTAATGTTGAAAATTTGAGATTATATGAACCTCCTTTTATTCAAGATCAAGGAGAGAATGTTCAAATTCCATCTATTGAAGACTTTTCTCTAGAATTCTTTGATGTGCTTCAGCAAGACACTATACTTGACAGAAGGACAAGGACAACAAAAAGGGGAAGTATTGATTATCTTTGGGTGGTTCTCAAAGATACACATCCATCAAAGGCCAAATCGATTGAAGTGGGGAAGGTGAGGGAACAATACCCTCATCTATTCAATAAATGAAAGTGATCATTTTGTGGTCCAAAAGGCTTCCAGTGGGGAGGAGTGATCAGGTGCTCAGAATTATGCTCAAAAATCAAAGAGTCATAATCTTGTCAAAATCAGCTTCAGATTGAAGATCTCGTCATTTTGAATCCAACGGTGTGAATGTCACTCAAATCCGAGTTCGCATGAAGAAGTTAGAGCAAGTCAAAGTTCAAATTTGACTTACATACATGGCAGGATTGGGATGATGTGGCAAGGTCTTCAGCCAATAAGGATGCGCCAAGTGGCAGCCCACCATTGACCATCGTAAATCTCATATCGCAGTTGTAGGTGAAAAAGGTGTCTCAAACCGGCCCCCAGTAGGTTGGGTTGCGATGCGATCAAATCATATTCGCAATCAGTGAAAGGGGTCAGCGAACATGTATCGACCCCAGCACTGGTGCAGTTTGAGTTTCGGATGCAATATGTTATTGTGTTGCAGTTTTATGTTCCAGTGGGTCCATGATATTGTATTGCAAATGTTTCGTTGTGTTAAAGAACCCATAGCCAATTACTGAATGCGACGAGCGATAAGACCCAGGAAGTGATGGTTCTTTATGCCACAGTTTAATATTTCATCGAGTCTGCGTATATCGCATCGCAGTGTTCTGCCGATAAAACAAGACCTTTCGCCCACCTGAACTTGTGGATTATGATTTGCGATACGTCCGACAAGATATGGCCCACAATGCGGATAAATTCTTGCCCAATTAGCTTATTTTGGGGCTAATTTGTAGTTTTCTGCTAGATTTTGAGCGGTTTTTGGAAAGAATAGTGGGAGAACTGGGAGAAGTCATAAATCCTTTAGTTTTTATCCAAATTTGTTGCAAAAATAATCAATCCTAGTAGTTTTGAGCATTCTGAACTCATTGAGACATGTTTCAAATGCATCTGAGCATTGTAAACACACTTTTGATGTGATTTGAGCATAATAGAGAGGCAGAAGCCATTGGAAGCTGGACTAAGGAGGCGTAGCCTAGGAGGGGTGAACTCCTTTATCATGTGCTTGTTTTGTGTTATATTTTGATTTTATTTATTGTTATATTGTTGTTTTTCAGCATATGTTTTTATGTTAAATTGTTTATAACATTTACATAAGAAACTCTCATGGAAATCTGTTAATTATGCAAAAGTTTTGAATCCTTAAGCACTTGAAAAAGCAAATGATAAGCATATTGGGTTTATTTCTGAATGGGGAATTAGCACAACATTACTAATTTGCTCCAATTCAGATCATGGGTCAAAACCATATGGGCTACATTGAGGTCATCTTTGCTCCTTGAAAATTTTGATTTTCAAACAAATTTATCTATTTTTGGTTTTTTCCTCGCAGATGACTTCGTAACTATAATTTCTACTCAATTTATCAAGAAAATAAAATTTATGTCTATAAAACTATGGTAAATCTGACCGAGGCTTTAAATTTCATATTACTTTTCAATTAAGTCAACTAAAATCTCTTCTGCAAGGCTTGAATTATGGTAAGGAAGGCCATCCAAACTATAGTCAAATTTTAAGCCAACATATATTACCGATTCCAATCACGAAGAATCTCATACAAACAAAAATCCAAAACATGAGGTATCTATTGGACGAAAATTGGCATAGGACCTGAGTTATTGTCATATGGTTGGCAACTATGTTGGGGTTGTTCATGTGGAAATTCATACAATACAGAAACAGAGGCATATTCAAAGTAGCGAGACAATGTTTGCGTATGGATAAAGGAAGTGTGAAAACCCTTAAATTATGAAATCTCTATTTGTTCCCCTTCTTCTTAATTGCCCCATTCTCCATACCTCACTCAATTTCCACACAAATTCCTATTCAATAATTTCTCTTGGTGCCACTGTTAAGTTAAGTTGAATTTTTCTACAAGGGATGTTTGATCTCTCCTGGGCTCTTAACACATAACACAAAAGCTATATACATAATCCATGCTCTTAACATAGAAGGAAAGATTCTCAATCTAGGTATCCCTATGCTTTCTTTTACTATTGTTTGGAACTACTAATGAAAGGCGAGTATTGAAAACACTAAGAAATTTGGAAATAAGAACTCACTACAATCACCATAGTATATATTCTTAAAAAGGCATTTCACTCTAATGCTAAACATTTATATTCAAGAGCCTATGAGTGCTTCTTGAAAAAACATTTCACTCCAATGCAAAACATTTATATTCAAGAGGTTGTGAGTGCCTCAACTTTGTGCTTCTAATTCTAACTAGTAAGTTATCCTTGAATTTTATTTTCATCACACATCGTGAAGGGGTCAATAACAAATTAGCATCAATTCTCCGTTTTAGCTAAATCAATTATATTGTGAACACAATTTGTGAATGGGCCAATAACAAATTACCATCAGTTCTTTGTTTCAACGAAATCAACTTATTACTTGGAGGCCAAATATTTAGAATGTACTAAACGAAAGACGTGTTATAATCATGTAATTATGAGCCATTCCAAAGAAATTGAATTTTGTTGTACAAATCACAAAATTGCAATGCATAAAAGCAAGTTTTGTTTTGTATAGAGTTGTCCAAAGAGCTTGAGGACAATTTTTAGTGACTGCAAGTACAGGTCGTTTTGGATGACAAGTTTTTCATATTCTAATTTCTAGTGATGCATTTCAGAAATTTCACTAAAGCCTATTTACATTTCACCAATTTTACCTAGGCCTATCTAAACCCCCACCAAAAAGACATTTTTTTAGTTGTTAGTCTCTCACCACTAAAATAACAAGAATACAAAATGTTCTAGGTAGTCTATGTGATAATATATTATCTTAATCTCTTAAAAAAAATATGATCTTGACCATGAAAAAATATAGTAAAAATATTTTAGTTAAACGATGTTGACAATATATACTATGCAATGGTGTTATGCTTCATGTTAATGAAAACCATAGCAAGTCACATGTTTACCTTGTCACCATTTATGTATAAATAATTTAAAACTCAATATGTTCATAGCGCATTATAGACAATTTAAAAGTCAATATATTCATAGTGCATTACCATAATCTGAAAAATATATAAATAGGAAATTAACCCTAAACCCTCTCTTTAAGAAGAGAAGCAACCAACTCATAAATGAGAATGGAAAATAAATAGAAATGAATATAAAAAGATTTGAGTCCCCTTGGAATCTTCACTATAAATACCATCACTCTCCAATTTGCAATAAGGATATTGTCTGATTCTTACTCATAATTTTGTATCATATGCGACATTATTGTCTGATGCTTACTCATAATTTTGTATCATATGCAATATTTTTTAGTTTACGCCTCAATTTCACAAAAGGAGAACAATGGGCACAAACCAATATTATTTATAGAAATATAGGATAGCATGCACTCGTGTAATAAAAAGTGAAAGAGAAAAATGAGAGCTGCCTGTTGTGAAATGGATACTCCAACTCTAATTAATTCCTATGAGATATTTTAGTACTTTAGCAAAGAATAAAAGATAAAAGCAAGAACATGAGTAAGACTCAATGTGATGGAAAATATGAGTTGTTGTTGAGAATGAACAAAGTATGATAAACGATTCTTTATACATAGCTTCCACACTTGCATCTATATCCCATGAGTTACGTGTGAGCATTCCGAATATGGTGAGTTCTAGGAAGAGTAGTCCATTAAAATTGACAAATATAGTCCAATCAATACTCATCATACATAGTATTTAACTACTCTTCAATTCTTGGAAACCTCTCATCATACATAGTATTTAAATACTTTCCACTTGTTGGAAACCTCACATTGACCAAGTATAGGCTAGTCAATGCTCACCATATGCAAAATAATTATTGGTAAGTGCTCTCTACATCTTGGCAAACTCACATTTTAACCAACTACAGGATAGTCATTTCTCACTATACACATAAGAAGTCTTCACAAGTACTCTCCTAGTATGCCAGTGACCATTTGTAATTTATTTATATTGCAGTTGTCCTAATCCTCATCTGAACTGAAATGCTAGTAGATTCTAAATTTATTTTGACCTTATATTTTCATTTGATGTGAAATACAACTTCCAACGATATTGATACTCTAGAGTGTAGGTGTGGTTAAACGCTTTATAAGATGAGGAGAATAGATTTATCATGGAATATTGTGTCAATCAATTTGTTCAATTATTATTTATAGGATAGTTTGTTAATAAAAATAGTCTGATGTATAGGTTATCCATGTAATTGCTATTCTTTATGTCAACATGTTATGGAATATTATTTTAAGGTTTATTGTTTTTAATTTTAAAACAATATTGAGGAAAACAAGTCTCCATTTATGTAAGAATTGCTATTTAGATCGCATAACATATCATATCTCTCTTCATCTATGTTGTTTTTCCATATGTTGCTGACTTACGACATTCCTTTGCAACATCTAGTGCAATTGCTAGTCATATTACTTGTAAAAGCAATGAATAAGTGACTAGGTAGAGGCTTATAGTATGGATGTCGACTCAAGGTGGTGCTAGTTGGCAGGTGTGAATGGCAAGCTAGGCCAATAATGTTCAGGTACAAGATTTAATGATATTTACAATTGTATTATGGTAAAAAAAGTAAACAATGAATTTAATTTGTATTTGATATCTTTTTTAATTA
>APFE031685353.1:0-14133 GCA_000404065.3 Pinus taeda | reverse complement strand
TCTTTATGAGATCTCCTCCTCTCCACGTCTTGGGTTTTTGGAGAAGGAGAGACACTAAAGAATACGCTGGCTTAGTATGATGCCCTAGCTATAGATGATGCCCTAGCTGATCCAACGCAGTTATGAAGACTCATATACATAGTCAATGGGACAGCCCTAAACGCAGTCAAGGGAGGCACTTATACGCTGTCCAAGAAGCCCTAATACACCGTCAACGGAACAGCCATAAACGCAGTCAAGGGAGGCACTCATACGCTGTTCAAACAGCCCTAAACACAGTCAATAGAAGAGCCCTAAAGACACAGCTAAGGAAACAACAAAAGAAGACCTAACCGCAGATCTAAGAGGCTCTCATCCATACCCAAAGGGAGGCCCTAATTCTGCAGCAAATAGACTCTAATATGCACAACAAACAAAGGATAGGACAACGAGGAATGGAATGTTGTTTCAGGCAGGCCGAGGTGTTGCCTTGCGGATTGCAGTCTTGATCTTGAAGGCCGAGAATGAAAGGACTGTCTCAGAGCATTGGTGAAGGGTAAACCGTTCTGTTAAGAGAATGCCGCAGTCAGTTTTGGGGTGAAAGGTTTATGTGTTGGGCTTGAAACTGCCCTTAAAGAGTAGCGTGGAGGGCAGCACCCTATTGGAGGACAGCCACAGTAAGAAGAAGCAATTCTGGGTTAGTTTAAGGGTTGTTAGGGACTATGGTTGGGTGCCCTAACCAGTCCAGAATTGCTGCATCCAAATTACCCTCCAACAGTGAGCTAATGCATACATTCTGAAGGGTATCTTGTATGTGTTGGGACAGCTAGTTTGCTGTGATAGAAGAAGGCATTTTTCATATGCCTTAAGGACTGTTTGATAAGCCACAACTATATAATGAAAGGCAGCATGATGATAAATGAGATCATGGGCATGTTAGTAAAGGGCAGCATGATGATGAATGAGACCATGAAAGATGCAGCATGATGGGCATGTCAGTAAGGGGCAGCATGATGATAGGAGCAGATGGGTGCAACTAGAGGACTAGATGCAGCACGATGACAGGTATCAGTTGAAGCAGAATGTATTCAACTGATCTCATCATGATACGAAATGATCTATGTTAGATTTAGATAAGTCAAAGTATTGACTTCTGTTGTAAATGTACTCTCTCTCTCCTTCTCTACTGAACTTTGAAGATAAAAGAAGATTTGATCAAAGGGTTTCCCCACACATTGTGGGGTTTGTCCCTGGCTCGCGCCATATCTTGTGTCCTCTTGTCTTGGCTTGTCTTCTGCGTTTGTATTTATGTTCTATCTGCAGTTTATCGTAATGCTGATGTGATTGCTAACTGTGAAAATTTAAATAAATTGCTCTAGCATAGAACATACCTAAACTTAACAAAATCCCTTCCTTATTCACGTCACACAATAATCTATGCCAAAATGCCCAAATGAAAAAGAAGCATAACTACCTGATTGCACAATGAAAAACATACCTTTTGGGTCGGATTGCCCACCTTGTAACATGTGCTCTTGACAAATGGGCGAGGAAACATACAACTGATGTTGGTGGTGGAGATAAAGTGGCACATCACATCAACCACAAGGTGGATGTCAGGGGCTACTGGCTGCGGGTTGGAAGAAGATGAATATAAGAAATGATCTCTTAGGGCTACCCACTTTTGGTGGGTAATAGGCCCTACTAATGCTATGTAATTAATGTTAATGTTAAATTCTTATAATAAAAGTTCATCCTTTTGCTTAATTTTTTAACATTACCATTAATTGTTTTAGGATGTTTGATAGTGGTTCCAACCTCACTGGATTTCATATGGAGAATGTAGGATTTTAGATCCCACTCAAAATGTAGCAGACTTAACAATTTGTAGAATTTGAGGATTGGGGGGATTGCAGTGTTTCCATTGGATTCATATATGACGGTATGGAACTAACATTTAATCAAATACACCAAGCCATCTTTGTACCTCAATGTTGGTGACGTTGATTGTGAAATCCTCTATCATGAGCTTAGTAAAATGTACCCATCACTCAAACAAAATCTTGTTTTGACATGTTAAGCTTTTTCTATCTTATTTAATGCTTAGAGGGCGATATTGATGATGAGGATCACAATACAGGGAATGGTTTTGATGATATGTTGGTATTTGTTGTAGCATGATTTTTTTTAGACTATAGGGGCCATCTACAACCTCTTTGTTGATGTATTTTTTATTCAAAGATGGATTGCACTTAAGTGTTATTTTGGATATGCACCCTTGTTATATATATGAGAAAATTTGCATACTTGTTTATAATGGTTTGGATTCATATGGATGTACATGAATATTTATGTATTTTTTTCAAAATTTGAATATTTATGTTTTTTTGGTTGATCGATTGTTTAATCCATTTCCTAGTTTTGGAGTTGAGTGGTTTAATGACCGATTTGGTCCTAATAACATTGGTTCATTATCCATTGTTCATTTTCACTTTTAACTTTTGAGTCTTGACTCTAGATACTGATGACCTCAGATTGAGTCTTTGACTCATCGCTTTTTACCATTTTTGAGTTTGAGTAATTTCAATTTACTCTTCCAATCTTTAGACTTTGGTATCTACTACTTTTCTTACTACTAGTCATATTTTAAAATAATGAATGATGAATTTAAATCAGCTCTCACACATCCCCCTTTGTGTCTTCCCATTCGTGTGTCGCCCGACGTGAAAACTTGGTGAGACATTGAGGAAGGCTTGGGAACATGTATTCCAAAGAACCCATAAAACGTTTTGGAAAATTCTGCTCAGAAACAATTTTATTAAAATAATTAATATTTTTTAATGGGCTCAAGTCTAAACTTAGGAAATTAAAAAGATTAATGGGTATTAATCTAATTGTGGGTGTAACTTCTAGAAGAAGACGAGGATCAAGCTAAAATGATCTTAGCCATTGATTAGCTTTTAATATGGGCCATTGAATGTCAACAAGAAGATTATTTAAGGAAGCTTGAGGGTCATTTGGAAAATACACAGAGAGATCAAAAGATCGAATTTTTGAAGTGAGAAGTTCTCAGGAGGAATTTTGATCGAGGAGATTTCTTGCAGAGAGGAGCAGTGAGTATTCGGAAGAAGGAAATTTTCCTGGGCCAAAGAGTACAAGGTAGAGAGAGGGCAGAACGATATCTAGAGAGAGGCAGACGTTGGCCCATACAGAGCTGACGTAGTGGTAGCGCAGGCCTTAGAAGGAAATCGAATTCTTGCTAAGGAAAACGAGTTTCAGTAGCCGAGAGCCGGGGTGTGAGACCAGGAAGTAGATATTCAGATTTTCCAACCATCATAGGGTCCAGAGAAGGAGCAACATGATACCCAGCAGGGATGACATAGGAACTGCGTATGAGTGACACAGTTATGCGTAGAGGGTATGTAGAGGCTCCAGTTTAGCGTGATCAGACTCAGATTCTCCCAGTACCAGGGTGAGATCATTTCACCATTCATTTTTGTTAGTTTCTCTCTGTATCAAATTGCTAGTTGAGCATCCAAGAATTGTACTCAGAATTTTTCCGGCATAATAATAAAACCCTTAGATCTACTGCATCAGTTTTCCTGCATTGGGTTATTTCGGGGACATTTTTCCAAAAATAACGGTGTTTATTGTGTTGTATTATCTTTCTTGCCTAGTCTCTTGGTTCCACATATAATTTAATTAAGTGAAGGTTGTAGTGTATGTATTATGATATTTGTCGTAGGAGACTGCAAGTAATTTGTTTAAAGGAATTTAACAAATAGGAGTAACATCATCAGTTGCTGCAGTAGGGATTCCAGTTGAGGAATTTTCACAAGAATATTAAAAGAAAATTTCAATACTGTATTAGCTACTTCAATACAAGATTTGTGCAAATAATGTGTGAGAATTTGCCAAGATCTCCTTTGAATCTCTTGGTTATATTATCTTCAGAGAGAGTGTACGTATGAATCCTATGAAATTCAAACCATTCAAGATTATCTAGTGCCTACAACCTTAGAGGCTTCAAGGATATTGAGGCTTACCAAACTTCTATTGTTGATGTGCAGGCCCACCCTCTGATTGACTTAACAAAAGCGATGCCTTTTACTAGTCAATTTATACATGAATTTATTGTGAGTTTGAAGGATGCCCTTGATTTGACTCCCGTGCTCACAACTCCTGATTTCACTCCACCCTTCAGCATGTGATTCTTCTTGGTGTGTACTTGGTGCAGTTCTGTTACAAGAAGATAGTCAGATTGCCTTTGCAAGTAGGAAGTTGAATGATAAATGTTGTCAAGTGACCTTGTTTCCTTCTGTGCGATAAACTCTATTAAATTTCATCTTTTTAGCTTGAAGCAGTTATTGATACACGTCAAGAGAGAAGCAACCTAATGGATTGACAAGCTTGAAATCGATTACTTTGGGATCATCTATAAGAAGGCTAAAGAGATTAGTGGTACAAATGTTTTTTCTTGACAGGATGAACTGCCCACCTTCAACTCTATCTCAATCAATGAACTAGCTTGGGTACAACAGCTCCTTTCAAGCTAACATATTGGATCCTATTACTGTTTAACTTAAACATGACAGTATTAAAGGCAAGAAGAGCCAACTCCGGACCATCAGGAATGGTATCATCCACTATAAGAATCACATATTTATGCCATGGATATCCTCTTATATACAACATGGTTTTCCTCATGGGAATACATCTCCCTCTGTTGATCATGTGGGTTTCCAGAAAACTTACAAGATTGTCAGCAACTTTCTATGGTAGAAAATGAAAAATAATATTGAACATTTTGGGGAACTTGTGGAAAATCAATCTTTATCCCACTGCTCGCCAGTGTAACACCATCCCCAGTTAGAAGTGGGAAGAGGTATCTATGGACTTAATGATAGGTTTGCGGCTCTTATAAGCTAAGGACTCTATCTTTGTGGTAGTTGATCATTTAAGTGGGTAGATGCTCATTTTCATCCCTTTTGCTACCAAGTTTACAGCTTATGACGTTGCTGATTTATACTTTGAACATCTCTATAAGCTCTATGGACTTACTGCATCATTAATGACTTTGCAAGTCACTTTTGGCGACAACTTTTCAAATTAGTTAGGATCACTTTTAATATGAGTACTTCCTTTAAACAGATGGGCTAGTAAAAGTAGTCAATAAGTGCCTGGATGGGTATCTTCATATGTACATAAGTCACTCTCCAGAAAGCGTTATTTGGCTGTCACTTGGTATTGACATCTGCAGTATTGATTTGGATGATGAGTAGGGCTAACTCCATCCTTCCTCGTGGCAGCTGCATTTTAGGTTAGGCTATGTTTCTTTATTTTCCCTCCAATTTCTAGGGTTTTCTTTGGATAACGTACTTGTAACATTTATTTTTATTATGCTCTTGCACTTGCTCTTAATTTCATTTCACTGCTTTTAGGGATGCTTTTGGCACCTGTCTCTTTTGGTTGACTGTTATTTCTAGTTGTAGTATTTGACCTATTTTGGCCTTTAGTGCATATTAATACAAATTTCAATATCAATTTCTATCTTCATCTGCCAAATATTTGCCTATCAAGCTTACTGGCCTTACAAATTATTGTTTTGTTGTGAACAGATGAAGAACTACATTATGATCATCTGGCTGCTGGTCTAAAAGCAGCTATAGAGAATGATAACTCAGTGTTTGACGCAGATCGTCTGAAAAGATACTCAGGTGTGTATGTTGTTTTATTAAATTTTTTTCTATTTCATTTTATTCTTATATATATTTAGTATTTTTGTAAATCTACAAAAATAATATGTATTTACTTAGCTAGATTTAAAAGACCTACCGGAAACTACAACTTTAGAAGAGGGAAGGTAGGAACATTTGCATCCTTTGGTGCAAATTTTAGCAGCTGTGGTTATTTATTGAAAGCAGTTTCCAACTTTGCAGGTTCTGAATTAAGGAAATTGCTTAACTGGTCACGTCCTCTTCCTTGGGAGGATGAGCGTATTCGATTGTTGCATGAGGTTTGTTTCAAAACCTCGTAGATTACTAAATGACTTGGCTTTGTTATATATTACTTCAATGTTTGTTTTCTAACATCATGTTCTATTCTGGGTGTACTAATGTAATTTTAGTCACCAACTTTGTCTTGTTTATCGTTAATGCGTCGTATGGAAATTAGATTACTGTGTTTAACTTATTATAATGCATGCAGTTGTGTTATAGATCCCGTTCCACAGAACTTACTTCAATGCCATCTTTTCTTGTGGAGGGCACGTGCTGCATTTTTATGTTCATGCTAGGGTTCGTTATTGCCTAGTTGTTTATGCTGCCTTATTAACCTTCATCTTTTGGACCTTCCATTTCAGGTAGGGATGGAGTTGGAGAAGAGCTTTGGAGGAAAAGCAGCCAACCTTGTGACTGCTGCTGGTAATTCAGCAGTGTGTCTAGTAGAGTTGGTCACACGTCACTTCCCTGGTATACATTATGTTGGACCTCCTATAAATCTTGTTCAAATATGAAATGGCATATATAATGGGATTAGTAAAGAGTCCTTTTTTTACAATGGTTATAAATGAAATTATGTTAATGTTCATTGATGGTTAGAGAATGTTAAATAAAATAAAGGGGTGACTAGAGCATCTCCTAAGAATTAAGTAATGTAGGGTGACAACAATGCAAGAAGATAAAAGAATATGCGAGAATGACTTCTACAAAGTAAAAATTTCCTAGTTTTATAGATAGGCTGGCGAAGGGAACTAAAAGGTTAGGTTGTTGCCTTCTTTGAAAAGATAAGGAAAATGGACATCAATTATATCGAAATGCATGCCAAGTACCTTCTTTGCAAGAAATCTCATTGATTGAATGAGAGTATCTTATTTATCATACAAGGTAGATGCTTACCAATTACTTATTTATCATACAAGGCAGACACTCACCATTTTCATGTAGTTATGATCTGGAATTTATCCAGGATAAAGAACTAAAGGTATTACAGACTCATGTGCATGGATGTGCCTATGTTACTTTATGCAACGGATCGATAAGATTGCTAGAATACTAGACACAGAGGAATTTAGAGAAAACATAACAGTGAAACATGTAAATACAACAAGTTTAATAAGGAGTTCACCCAATGCTCCTGAGCTACGTCTCCTGGTCCAGCCATGGTGGCCTCTCTATTATGTTTTCACGCAAATTTTTTACAACAGTGTGCTCGATTCGAGTCTCACTAAATAGATAAAAATCAGTAGGAATGGAGTGCATAGACTCTCCTTACTGAAACTCGACCTCTAATGGTCACAGTGGTATGACAGGCCTGTGCCAAGGAGTTTGCTTGAACCTCTCAAGCCTTCTATGGAGTACACAGACTCTCTGACTCTCTCTGGCTCTGTCTGGCTCGATGCTGCCTTCAGGTCAACTCATCTTCTACTCTTTGTTCTCTGCTTGTAGCTTTTTGCCTCTGTGTGTGTGTGTGCCTACTCTACCTCTGTCAGTTCGTGGTTTTAAAGCTAGTCTGTTCTTTGACTGTTCGTTTCCGCTTCCCGGCCTTCTGGATTCCTTGCCCTTGTCCGTCCAAATTCCTCTGCTTTGCATCATCATCGCTGGGTAACGCCTTGCAGGGATGTGGCCACCTGTTTTTTAACGAACTAGGTGTCAGATTCCTTGAATCATATTTGAATGGTCGGTAATTCAATGCTTCAAGATCGCCCGCGAAACACGAATCTTTTGCCAACTCATCGTCCACGTCGGACTTAAAATCCCCTTTAATCTTGCTTTTTGAATTGTCAAATCCAGTCAGTCATCGGGATGTGCCTCTACCATTGATCTGGGCCCCCCATATCCGATGGTCGTCGTTCATATCGGGCGGGAAAGTTGCCTGACATTTACCCATCCGATGCGGGCAATTTTCTCTCTCATCTACCGGATGCGTGTCGCTCAATGTGTGGCATCGGGCGGGACTCAGTCAAAACTGCTTATCGCCTCGAGGCCTTCCAATATCCTGTCGGTTTGTGGAATCCCACGCGACGGAACCGAATGCCTTCCTTTTCCGCATTTCATAGCGTTTTCGAGTCTGGGCACTTCGGGCTTTTCCTTCACTGAGGGGGACGCCTTGTGATACATGAATAACGCTAATCACGTATCAGAAACCACCCCCGTTTCTTGATTTGGCCTCCGGTTTTGCCAGTTTGTGCCAGCGCGCGTTACCATGGGCCAACGGTTTGCACGCTCGACTGAGGGTCCTCGTTGCTCCGCTCTGGCCACAACTGCAACTGTTACGAGGATTCCTTCTAATAGCTTGATTTTTCTAAAACTTGAATCTTTTGACATAATTTGAAATAGTCATGAAAACTTAGAGAGTGCTTAGGATCCAATTCGGATCACGACCTTCCCATTGAAAAAGATTTTGGACCACCAAGTGTTGGTTTTCTTTTAAACATCAATCAAGTGAGGGTATTGATTCCTCGCTTGCTCAATTTCTATCCATTTCGCATTGCTTTGCTTTGAACCTTTGAGTCCAATCTTGAGGTACTCAACATTTCCTCTGCGCGTAGTTCTTACCTTCCTATCCAGAACTATATCTTCTTGCAATTCATTAAGATATTTAGGTAATAGATCATCAATAGAAGGCAATTGACTCTGCTCTTCGAGATCTTCAATTAATGAAGGTTCAAATAGTCTCAAGTTGTCTGCATTAACAACTGAGTAGATGTGTATGTAAGCTGGTAAATCAAGGCGAAAGGCATTCTCACCAATTTTCTCAAGTATCTTGAAAGGTCCATACCTTATTGGTTTTAGCTTCTTACCTTCACCATACATTCTGTCTTTGCTGATATACAGCCAGACTTGATCACCAACTTGGAAACTATGCTCCATCCAATGCTTGTCATGCCTTGCCTTGTACTTGGCTTGGCTCTTTTCCAGCTGTTCCTGTACTTCCTGGTAAATCTCTTGGATTTTTTCAATGAACTTGGTTGCCTTGTCCACATCACTGTGTCCATCAACCGTTATGTCTTTACCAAAGACAAAATCCAAGGGAGACCTTGGTGTGAAACCAAAACAGGTCTCGAAAGGAGATCTCTGTGTAGAAGAATGTTTAGCTCTGTTGTAAGCATGTTGCACATAACATAAATGTTCATCCCAACGTTTGGGATGCTTGCTGCAATAGCCTCTGAGCAACTGGATCACTGTCCTGTTGACCACTTCCATTTGGCCATCTGTTTGCGGATGAAAATTTGTGCTCTTCTTCAGCCTGGTGTCCGTCAATTCCCACAAACTTGAACAAAATTTCCCAACAAATCGAGTAACTCGATCAGATATAATGGAAGTGGGTAATCCAAAATGAACCCATACATGTTGAAAGAACAACTTTGCAGTTTGTTCAGTTGTAATCTGTTTGTTACAAAGTATCAAAATACACATTTTGCTGAACCTATCCACAATAACATATAAATAGTCATGACCTTTCCTAGATTTAGGTAATCCTCCAACAAAGTCCATGGAAACACTTTTCCAAGGATAAGAAGGAACTGGTAGTGGAGTGTACAAGCCTAGTTTTCTGTTATTGGGTTTGCTTTTAGCACACATAGTACACCCTCTTACATATCTAGAAACTGTTTCATTCATTTTTGGCCAATAACAAAATCTTTGCAGCTGTGCAACTGTTTTACTTACCCCGAAGTGACCTGATATTATAGAAGTGTGTGCCTCTCGAATTATCTTTACTCTTTCAGTTTTTGGAATGCATAGCTTCCCAAAATGATACAAGAGTTAGTCCTTAACATGATAGTCCAATTCTCCTACTTGTTTGCCTTGACTTAAAGTTGCATATACATTTTTAAAATCTATATCTTAAGCATATTGTTCAATGTAGCTGTCATGCAATATTGAATTATGCTTAAGTATAGTAGATGCATTTATAATTGGTCTGGACAACATGTCTACAACTTTATTGTGTATTCCCTTTTTATATCTGATGACTAAATGAAACTGTTGTAGAAAACCCATCCATCTATAGTGTCTTGATTGTTGCAACTTAGTTTGGGAGTATAGATAAGTGGTTCATGATCAGTATGTATAACTGTCTCTTTGCCCAATAAATAATGTTTCCACTTTTTCACTCTGTACTAATGCATACAATTCTTTATCATATGTGGGATAGTTAACTATTGCAGAATTAAATGTCTCAGAATGATAACATATGGATTTATCGTGCTGCATCAACACTGCTCCCATGGAAGTCACTGGCATTCGTTTCAATCTCAAATGGTTTTTGAAGATCGGGCAGTGCTAGTACTGGTGTTGTACTAATCTTTTCTTTCAAGGTGTCGAAGGCTTTCTGCTGTTTGTCTCCCCATTGAAACACCTTGTTCAATCCTGTTAAAGCATGTAAGGGAGCTGCAATGAAGAAAAAGTTAGAAATAAACTTTCTCCAATATTGTGCTGCTCCTAAGAAGCTTCTAATTTCTGTAGTAGATTTGGGTTTAGGCCAGTTTACAATGACTACAACCTTAGAGGGATCTATCTTCAGTTCACCACCCCCTATTATATGACCCAAATAATTCAAAGATGTTTTGCCAAATTCACATTTTGAGAGTTTAACATAAAGATTTTCTCTTTTCAAAACATCTAGAGTCTGCTTAACATGCTTTAAATGTTCTTCCCACGTTTTGCTGAATATAAGAATGTCATCCAGATATACAATAACAAAATCATCAAGAAAATGTCTAAGTACATCATTCATTACTCTCATGAAAGTAGCAGGAGCATTAGTTAAGCCAAAAGGCATAACCAGCCACTCATACAATCCCTGTTTTGTTTTGAAAGCAGTCTTCCATGCATCTTGCTCTGTAACTCTGACCTCATGATATCCACTATGCAAGTCTAACTTGGAAAAATAAACAACTTCTTTCAATTGATCTAACAGATCATCTATGCAAGGATGGGGATAATGATTTTTTATCGTTATCTTATTCAGTGCTCGGTAATCAATGCACATTCTCCATGAGCCATCTTTCTTTCTCACCAAGACAATTGGAGACCCACATGGCGATGTGCTAGGTCTAATAAACCCCTTCTCGAGCAACTCCTGTCCCTGCTTCTTGATTTCTGCATTCTCTAAAGTGGACAACCTTTTATACCTGTGACTACGATTGTTGTTTCATCTCTTGAGTTTGACCCCAAATCCTTTTGAACAGCTGCAACAGTCTTCTTCTTCTTGCTCTCAAACTTCTTAAGTTTCAACTTCGAATGTAGAATCCAACAATGTTCATAATTATGCCCATCCTTTTTACAGTGAGTGCATGAAGACTTGCTTTTCTGTCCAGTGTTTGTCTTCCTCTCTTTCCATTTCTGTTTTCTTTTCTCCTTATTCTTGCTTGCAGTGGGTTAGGATGATCCCCCAACTTTTGGGTTCCCATTCTTACCTCTAGCTTCTAGATGTGTAGCCTGAACGGATACCTCATCTATGCTAGTGGGATTAAACATGAGGATAGTGTGCCTCATGTAGCTGTGTAGACCACCTATATATTTCAGCAGAGTCTCAGGTGAGTTTAAAGAAATTTCTAGAATCAAAGCTCTTTTCCTAAATTCTTGGGTGTAACTTTGTACACTTTGCCCTTTTAGTTGTCGAAGAGTTTACCAGCTCATCATGGCTTGCTGCATATAGGCTAGTGGATAGAATTGATTTTTAATTGTAGAAACAAATTCACTCTAGACAAAAAGAATCTTACCATGTTTCTTCATGTCATCTTGTGTCCTGCCTTCCCACCATACCAAGGCAGTGCCTCCAAGGCGTAGGCTGGCCAGCTGAATCTTACTCTTGTCTGAGTCAATGCTCTGTACTCTACAACAAACATCAATCTGTCTGATCCAATTATCTAGCGTCTCTGCATTCAGCTCTCCATCATATATTGTTAAATCAAATTTAACATCTAATTTAATCAAAGATGTCTTCTTTTTATTTTTAGGGCTATTAGGAGGTGTGAGAAATTTTTCTTCTTTCCCTTGCCTTTAGAGTGGTCATGGAGGAGAGATTCTTCTACTCCTTTGTCTTGTTTGGAGCTTGATGAATCTTCATCTCTATTTTTCTTAAATTCCCTATACATTTCCTCCACCATGGATCTCATGGTCATAAAACTATCCATGAACTGGAAGTATGATTCCAAGGGATTTTCTTCTAACATTTTCCTCTTAGAATAAACTCTTCCAATTTCTGGGTTAGTTTCAACCAACTCTCCTCCTAATTTAAGCTTTGATCTAGTTAGCATTCAACAACAAAATCCAACACAAGCTTGTCTAACCTTAGTAACCTAGAGCTCTGATACCACTTGATCTGGAATTTATCCAGGATAAAGAATTAGAGGTATTACAGACTCATGTGCATGGATGTGCCTATGTTACTTTACGCAACAGATCGATAAGATTGCTAGAATACATAGACACGGAGGCAATTAGAGAAATCATAACAGTCAAACATGTAAACGCAACAAGTTTAATAAGAAGTTCACCCAATGCTCCTGGGCTACGTCTCCTGGTCCAACCTTTAGTGGTGGCCTCTCTATTATGTTTTCAAGCAGAGTTTTTACAATAGTGAGCTCGATTCGAGTCTCACTAAACAGATAAAAATCAGTAGGAATGGAGTGCACAGACTCTCCTTACTGAAACTCGACCTCTGATGGTCACAGTAGTATGATAGGCCTATGCCGAGGAGTTTGCTTGAACCTCTCAAGCCTTCTATGGAGTACACAGACTCTTTGACTCTCTCTGGCTCTGTCTAGCTCGATGCTGCCTTCAAGTCAGCTCGACTTCTACTCTTTGTTCTCTGCTTGTAGCTTTCTGCCTCTTTGTGTGTGTGCCTGCTCTACCTCTGTTAGTTCGTGGCTTTAAAGCTAGTCTGTTCTTTGACTGTTCATTTCCGCTTCCTAGCCTTGTGGTTTCCCTGCCATTGTCCGTCTGAATTCCTCTACTCTGCATCATCATCATTGGGTAATGCCTCGCAGGGAGGTGGCCACTTGTTTTTTAACGAACTGGGTGTTAGATTCCTTGAATAATATTTGAATGGCCATTAATTTCATTTGCTTCAAGATCGTCTGCGAAACACAAATCGTTTGCCAACTCATCGTCCACGTTGGACATCAAATCCCCTTTAATCTTGCTTTTTGACTTGTCAAATCCGGTTAGTCATCAAGACGCACCTCCGCCAGTGATCTGGGCCCCCCAGATCCTACGATCGTCGTTCATATCGGGCGGGCAAGTTGCCTAACGTTTACCCATCCGATGCGGGTGATTTTCTCTCTCATCCGCTAGACGCGTGTCGCTCGATCTGTGACATCATGCAAGACTCAGTCAAAACTGCTTATCGCCTCGAGGCCTTCCAATATCCTACCGGTTTGTGGAATCCCGCGCTATGGAACCGAATGCATTCCTTTTCCGCATTTCATAGCGTTTTTAGGTCCGGGTGCTTCGGGGCTTTCCTTCACTGAGGGGGACGCCCTGCGATACGCGATTAGCGCTAATCGCGTATCAGAAAAGCGCTAATCGTGTATCAGAAACCACCCCCTTTCTTGATTTGGCCTCCGGTTCTACCAGTTTGAGCCAACGCGCGTTACCATGGGCCTGTTGACCTCTACTGGTCAACTACCCATGCAGTACACCCCCTATTTTTTACAAAAAAGGGGCAGCACCTGATCAGCGTGTTCGTGCCATCCTGTAGTCATCAGCATTTTGATCAATCTAATTGTAAACCCAGTCTGCATATATGAAATGTAAATAATCTTAGCAGGACAGAGTCATGTATGTAATTTGCCTAGGTGGACCTAACTTTCTAATGATGATCTATGTCCCGGAAGGTTTTTCGTCTCACCGATCCACGGATCGGCAGAGTTTTCCTTCAAACCTGACCCCAAAGCCGGGATGCATTTTGTTATTAGAACTTTAGGAGAATCCTAGTGTGTTAACCTGCTAGATTATAGTTGTGTCGCAGAACTGGGTAATTTGTGAGGGTCTGTGTTAAAGGGGTGTTTCTCCCTTAAGATGTAAATCGTAAAAGTCATGTAATGTGTCCTGAGGGTCGAAAAATGTTTTAAAATCCCCTCATGAGTCCTAAGTCCTAGGTCCTAGGTGATGTTTCCGAAGGCTTAGTTCGATGATCCATTTAAAA